>JBBPBX010045027.1:0-27194 GCA_038048925.1 Garcialebias charrua
ATTAAACATAACACACACAACACATACAGAAAGAATAAATTGTAATCATTGCATAAAAAACCTGCATAAAGTCAGAAAGCAGTGCTTAGCTGCCACTTCCTCATTCTTCAACATATCCCTCCCTCCATATGCTGCACCTAGCTAGGAAATTAGCTGTCAGTGACAACTGATTCAGCAAGACATTTTTGTGCATGTGGCACATAACCACGGCTCAGTCTCCGACGGTGCCTGAGTGAGCCCCACGCATGTCAAGTGGAACCACTGGATTTTGCAGTTCTCATTGTCACAGGCCACCATGTCATCCTTCTCCTCAGGACCTTTGCAAAGGCACCACAAACGTTTTTTTCTGTTTTCTGTTTTTTCCGTTTTGGGCCAGATGAGTGTTGCTCAGATAAAGGATTATCACAGGTTGTAGAGGCGGCCGCTCTGGTATAGACCCCTTTCACGGATTGCGCAATACCGGAAGCACCGCCATGTTGGAGACACTCGCGCTGTAAACACACAGTAGTTGAAGTCGGAGCTCCGGTTTTATTTCTGATTTGACCTTGTTGTCTGTAAAACAAACCTCTGTGAAGAAGACAGAAGCTGCAGGAGACTATGTGGACCAGCTTCAGCCTGCAGCAAAGGAACGTCATTTGGATAAAATACAGATAATTGGCAGCTAAGACCCATACCGGCTGTCCAACATGTCAGAAGATGAGAGGACCTTACCAGCTGTGACCTACGCAGACATTGTGAATTATTTGGTGTTTGGTGATTTATATTTAATTTGTGTGTGTACATATAAATATATTTTGGGTGTGTTTTTAAACACACACTAGCTATGTATTCTTATTGTAAATGTATGTGACTCATCACATCAGTCTGAGGATTGAAGCAAATTTTGTCAAAATGATCTTAGATCCCTGTTTTTTAAGCTACATTTGATCCCTGGATCAACCAGATCTGAGCGGTTCCAGAGAGCAATGCCTTGATTTTCCTTATTAATCCAGACTAAATGTGTAAATGTGTGTTTCAGTTCATTTTATAGAAGCTCTGTGCAGAACTACCTCAAAACATATTTTTTAAATAAACATGTGAAGTACAATGATGGCTGACAAGTGTTATTCAAAATGTTCAACTCTTGTACAGTGTTTCAACACAAATTATATAAATAACAGCTACTCTATGAATCTAATTACAGTAAGAACTTTGAGGTGCATTCTGCAGACATTTATCTTTTAAGATAATAGTACGAATGGTTGTCTTTATATAGACCTTTTTTACCTTACAACTACTTTGAGTTTGGCAGAATATTTTCTAGTCAATACAAAAAGTGCACAAACAAAATGGTTAATGATACATAATGTCATTTATTCTGTTTAAAAGAGGTTTTCTAAATCGACGTGAGCTATACAGTATCAGCACCACTATGTGAAACATATGTTGTAATATGTAAGTTGTCTTGTTTGCTCACGTCTGTGTGATATCCATTACAGAAAAAGCATAATCAAAATTACATTCATCAAATCAATACATAAACAGTAATGATATAGTAATTCATGCTCAAATCAAAAAAGGCGTTCAATACAGGATCAACTGGACTTTATTTGTTACTAATAAAGTCCAGTTGATCCTGTATTGAACGCCTTTTTTGATTTTATCATGTCCTGGACGACTGAGAATCTTCACCAGCATCATGCTCAAATAAAGAGTGCAGTGAATGAAAAATCATGTCTGCCCCATATTTGCAAAAACAACTTCAAAGTAAAGGTGGAACAATGTAAAATAAAAATAAAAAAGGTTCACATCAGCTATCACTCTTCTATCCACTTGTTCTTTTTACAATTCATGCAGCTACTCATAACCCACCAAAGGTGATTAACCAAGGCACAGCACACAAAGCCAATCATATCGATTAATGCAACTTTTTCTGGATATCTACATGTTTGAAAATCAATAGGTAGAAGAGGGCCATTCAAGATTGTGTATTTTTGTCTAACACAGCCTATGACACGTTCAACATGGATTCTAACATGTGCTATTTGCCATGTTTTTTTAGTTCTTTTTTGTCGTCGGTTGAAGCGTTCAGCTGCCAGATGTCATCCACCATCAGCACCAACTGCTACAGACTTCTCTGCAGCACACGTCTTCAGTGAAGGCACCCAGTCTGCATCATCCTTGCTGTACAATGGAGCACGTCTGCCTAAGAAAAGAAAAAACATAATAAAATAAAAATTACTTAAATGAAGTTGTAAATAATTGGTGTGTTCATATGCATATGAATTTCAAAACAGGATTTACAACATAGCACCGGATTGTCAGTTGTCAAACAACACAAGAACAGTTAATTTAGGTTATTGTATGTGCTTCTTACATATTTAGTGTTTGTACGTATTTTTTGCTTTTCAACTTGAGAGCTAGGTGTGTAGTTTATCATGACAGTGCTCTTGTCATGAGTGTCATGTGCTCTTATGAATTTTGAATAATCAGCATAAACAACTAAGCTTTCAGTTGTTGAGTTGTTTATGCTATTTGTAAAAAACAAATAACTCAACAAAAAAATTTAACGTTCCATGTACATTTTATGCAGCACAGTTAAAGGATTGTAATAATAATAATAATAATCATTTTATTTAAAAGCGCCTTTCAGGACACCCAAGGACACTTAACAAACCAATTCAGTTCAAACATTATCAGTGACAAATTGAAATATAAAATACATAAGGATTATATAATATAAAATACATTTAGTAAAGTTAATGATAAGTCTAAAGAGATGTGTTTTCAGGGCTGTCTTGAACAGAGAAAGGGAGGTGGTGTTTCAAAGCTCTGTCCTCGTGCTCAATAAACTTATGATTCGTGTAATGCCCTAATTCACTATAATCTACTGTAAGAAATATATTACCTGACACAAAGTGTGCAGAGCAAATTCGGATGTTGCTCAGTGTTTTTCAATCCAAGTTCTGGTTTAGGCTGGCAGCCACAGACGTCGACGTTCCTCTGATAACTGCTGAATTACTTCACCTTGATTTGTGATCACGAGTGGTAATCTGTAAAACAGAAGGTTTTTCTCTCAATCTGACCGATTGTGGCAGCCATGGACACGACAATAATTCACCATTTTTTGATTTTGTGTGACCAGACGCGACGCACAACTACAATAGCTTTGAGGCTAACACAGCTATGTCGCCAAGATGGCTACTTCCGGTATATTTCCAGGGTTGATGACGAGCCGTGAAAGGGGTCTATAGTGACATGCTACAAGTTCTGGTAAACACACCTTCAAAAAAAACTCCTGTGATTTTGTCAAAAGGGTGGTCCAGAAGGTCACATTGGGAAATACTCGTACAACAACACAGTCTTTCTGTGACCACACCACAAAGTCACAAAAAGCTGACTTGGTCACAAACATCTGCATTTGTACCTGCCTGTAGTATTTGTGTGTTAGCTTCAAGTTTAATTTCCCATCACTTTGATAAAGACAAAAGTTGCTGTCATCTGCACAGGCCTGCATGATGAAGTTGTCGCGGTGCTTAAATGGGCATTTTATTTGCAGACATCCTTTCTCACAACATGAGCAGTGGATGATGCCATCTGGAGATGCACCAACCTCTGGAAATTCTGGATTTATTATAAATCCATTTGTCTAGGTTGAAGGTGTCATGCTGCGATGCTGACAGTTTGACATACGTTTCCCTTGCTTGCTCTTCATGATCGACCCCCCATTTCATGGCAGCTGTGCTTGTTGTTTTTCTGGGGTAGCACACATTGCGCACAGATGACAGAGCTGGTCTGGTGACACTGGAGGACATAACAGCAGAGGCATTAGACTGTGCACAGTCTACTTGTCCCGTGGAACGTAGAATCACCCATGGTTGGAGTGGTGCTTCATTCAGGCGCTGAGAGTGCAGAACCTAGGGGGAAAAATAGAAAATTTCTGCTACATTAATCAACATAAAATTGTAAAATCCATTACCTTCACATCACTACTTTTTCCATAGGTTAGGTTACAAATACAGTATATTCTAAAAACCTAATAAAACTTATAGTAAATAGCCTGTTCTAAAGTAGCAGAAAAGGTATAAATTAATATTATATTGGATGGATGAATGTGTGGATGGCTGGATGGATGTATGAATGTGTGGATGGATGGATGACTGGATGTATGAATGTGTGGATGTATGAATGTGTGGATGGATGGATGGCTGGATGTATGAATGTGTGGATGTATGAATGTGTGGATGGATGGATGGCTGGATGAATGTGTGGATGGATGGATGAATGTGTGGATGGATGATGATGAATGTGTGGATGTATGAATGTGTGGATGGATGGATGGCTGGATGAATGTGTGGATGGATGGATGAATGTGTGGATGGATTGATGAATGTGTGGATGTATGAATGTGTGGATGTATGAATGTGTGGATGGATGGATGGCTGGATGAATGTGTGGATGGATGGATGAATGTGTGGATGGATTGATGAATGTGTGGATGTATGAATGTGTGGATGGATGGATGGCTGGATGAATGTGTGGATGGATGGATGAATGTGTGGATGGATGGATGAATGTGTGGATGGATTGATGAATGTGTGGATGTATGAATGTGTGGATGGATGATGGTGGATGAATGTGTGGATGGATGGATGAATGTGTGGATGGATGGATGAATGTGTGGATGGATGGATGAATGTGTGGATGGATGGATGAATGTGTGGATGGATGTGCAGATGGGTGGGTTAGAACCCATTAGAACAATTTAAAAACTTTGTGGACATCTGTTTTGTAAACAAACCTCCTCAACAAAATCATTACCAATTTTGGAACAAGGGCAGATAAAATAATGTTCTTCATGGCAGCTTATCTTTTTAAGGGGTCACTAGAAAATCTCGGGGTGATTTACTTTGATCCGTTTTTCTAAAAATTGTCTCAAAACGCATTGACAAAAATTAAAAACTCGTCACAGCAGTTTGAGAAGAAAATGGCAGCAGCTGCGACATGTCAACGTCCCTGTGTGTTCACCTACCTTCGTGAGAACAACAGTTTTTTGGTCGTTGACTTGAGAAATCTGCAGGTCCTGCACCCATCCATTTGTGAACTGAAGATGACTTTCCAGAGATTTATAATTCCTGAACTGCTCACATGTAGGCACTCAGACCGCACACAAGGTAGCTCATGTCGGGAGCTGCGGTAGCTCGTTGAAATCACCGGTCCACTGACTGTGCTCATCTGGATCTAGCCCAATGGAATCAATTTTTTCAAGATAGCGCTGCTTCGCTTCTTTGTTAAGTTTGTCGGAGTAACGAATCTTGATCTTGAGATTCTCGCGGTCCATGTTTGTTCTTCGTGTGGTGTTTTACGCCATGTTTGTTTTGGTCAAGGATGTCCTAAAACATGGCGGCGTCGCATTCGTCGTGACGTCAGTGCCCAAGCTCTATTCAGCTCAGCACAGAAGATCAACATCATCAGGTCAGGACTCTGAGGTCTACACTCATCTCCAGGCCAGCGGTCACTCTTTCAGGGATGAAGATGTTCACATCCTTGATAGAGAGGAACGATGGTTTGAGAGAGGAGTAAAGGAGGCCATCTTTGTGAAAAGAAACCGTCCATCATTAAACAGAGGTGGAGGCCTCCGGGTTCAACTGTCCCCCTCTTACAATGCTGTTATTGCTAGTATCACTCAGCCCTCTGTGAATAGCAAACAACCATCAGGGTGCTAACGATCCATCGTTAGGCTGATGGTCCTCCTTGATCATGTGAGCAGCTGGTTTCGGCTGTCATCAGCCAACTGGTTGATCCACTGTGAGAGGGTGCTATTTATAAGACTGAGCTGAATACAGCATCTCAGACTGAGGAAGTCCACATTAACCGTGTTTCCATCTATTTTCAATTCGAATTTTGAGCGAATTTTTGAAATTTCGCAAAAATGTAAATAAAAATTAATGCGAATCAGAAGTGTTTCCATCAACTGGCTTGAAGCGAACCCACCAGGCCACGCAAAGCGTCATTACGTCAGCGTCATTACGTCAGCGTTACGCATGTCTACAGTAAACAGGAAGTAACGGTTGAAAACAGGACCCGACCACACATCTCGGCAAAATGGAGAGAATATTTCAGGAATGTGTTGCTATCGGGCAAGTTGTATTTATTCTGTCATGCCAACTAGTTTTAGCGATGTTACAGCGGAAACAGCTGATCAGTCACATGACGTGAATGTTCGCTACGTCAGAACTGAGTCGGCAAATCTGTTTCCATCTGTCGTTTTGCGCATCGGCTCTGATTCGAAAAACCCAAAAACAACCTCAAGCGAGCGTATCAACTTTTTTGAGAATTAGAGGAAGTTAATTCGAATCGTGCCGTTTCCATTCAGCTTTTCTGATGCGATACTTCAAAATGCGCATCAAGAAACCTTGATGGAAACACGGCTTGTGAGAGGGTGCTATTTATAAGACTGAGCTGAATACAGCATCTCAGACTGAGGAAGTCTTTCTACAATTTTTTTGCTTTGTTTTGTTTTTTGAATGTCCAGAGGATCAGACTTTAGCTTTTTTAGATGTGTATTTACATTGTGTGTGTGTGTGTGTGTGTGTGTGTGTGTGTGTGTGTGTGTGTGTGTGTGTGTGTGTGTGTGTGTGTGTGCGTGTGAGGTGAGTGAAGGTCAGGTAGTCCGCTGACATGAGCTCATCTCCGGTTCTGCGAGGCCTCCTCTGTCTGAAGAGCCATCAGCCATGGAGGTCTGGAATAGAAGAGCAGCAGAAAAGGTTACGCACAAAACTGAAAGAGCACAGATAATAGTAACAAGAAATACTTAAAACATAACAAATAAGACACAATTTAGTAATATGATTATATACCTATTGTTTTCCTTTTATTTGTTCTTCCACTTATTTCATCGTTACTCAAAAAACCGCTTTATTCTTCTTATCAGTCTTCCTATTTTCCTCTGCTCTCGTTCACTCTTTTCTACCAGTCTTTGTATCTCTCTTTAACTCTTCTTTCTATCAGTCTATTTCACTCCTCTCTCCTCTTCTAGTCTTCCAGTTCTCTAATAAACAGAGACATATAATGTAATGACGCCAACACAGCAGACGGAGTCCAGCCAAACGGGGTTTATTCAGAAACAGGGACGAGCTGCTATTACCGAGGCTACAGCTCACGCCTTAACAGAAAACGCGGTACACACGCGAGCGAACACACTGCTAGCTGCCTGCTAAAGCCAGGAATGCTGCCTTCAAAGCGGGAGATCAGGTGGGCCTGAGGGCAGCCAGAAACAACCTGGACCGGGGCATCAGAAAGGCAAAGAAGCAGTATTCTGGGAAAATAGCTCACCGTTTCAAGGACAGCAGGGATACACGCAGTCTGTGGCAGGGAATACAGACCATCACAAACTACAAACCACCCCCCCAGACCTGTGACAGCTCAGCCTCTGCGCTGAATGAACTGAATGAGTTCTTTGCTCGGTTCGAGGCAAGTAACAGCACACCAGCACATAAACTCCCCCCCTCTCCTGATGGCCAGGTGCTGACGCTGTCCTCAGACAGCGTAAGGCGATCATTCATCAAGATTAACGCCCGGAAGGCCTCTGGTCCTGACAACATACCTGGTCGTGTGCTGAAGGACTGTGCAGGGGAACTCGCAGCGGTCTTCACGGACATCTTTAACATCTCACTGAGCCAGGCCATCGTCCCCACCTGTTTCAAAGCCACCACCATCATCCCTGTCCCAAAGAAGGCAACGCCCGCATGCCTCAATGACTATCGCCCAGTAGCACTCACCCCCATCCTGATGAAGTGCTTTGAACGGCTAGTCATGAAAAGCATCACATCTGTCCTCCCTGACTCCCTGGATCCCTTCCAATTTGCATACCGACCTAATCGCTCAACCGACGATGCCATCTCCTCTGCCCTTCACACAGCTCTCACACATCTGGACACGAAGGACTCCTATGTTAGAATGTTGTTCATCGACTTCAGCTCGGCATTTAACACCATCATCCCCCAACAGCTCATCCTTAAACTGGACAGTCTGGGGCTGAACACCTCAATGTGTAACTGGCTGCTAGACTTCCTGACCGGGAGACCACAGACAGTACGGAGTCGGGAGTAACACATCTAGCACCATCACATTGAACACAGGGGCCCCACAAGGATGTGTGCTGAGCCCCCTTCTATTCACCCTGCTAACACACGACTGCACACCATCATACAGCTCCAACCACTTCATCAAGTTTGCGGACGACACAACAGTGGTGGGTCTCATCAGCAACAACGATGAGACGGACTACAGGAACGAGGTGAGCCGCCTGGCCTTGTGGTGCGGACACAACAATCTCACTCTCAACGTGGAGAAGACAAAGGAGATTGTTGTGGACTTCAGGAAGAGGGATGCCCAACATGCCCCTCTGACCATCAACAGCACCGCAGTGGAGAGAGTAGACAGCACCAAGTTCCTGGGAGTGCACGTCTCAAAGGACCTGTCCTGGAGCAGGAACACTGCAGCACTGGCAAAGAAGGCTCACCAGCGTCTCTACTTTCTCCGCAAGCTGAAAAGGGCTGGAGCTTCAACCCCCATCATGAGCACCTTCTACAGAGGTGCCATAGAAAGTGTCCTGACCAGCTGCATCACTGTGTGGTTTGGTGCATGTACTGCATCCTGCCGCAAGAGCCTCCAGCGCATTGTGAGAGCAGCTGAGAAGATAGTCGGCACCTCCTTCCCCTCACTGCAGGACTTACACAGCAAACGCCTCACTCGGAAAGCCCACTGCATGGCAGGTGATCCCACACACCCACTACACAGCTGCTTCAGACTGCTGCCATCAGGGAGGAGACTGAGGAGTCTCCAGGCTCGAACCAGCAGACTGAGAGACAGCTCTGTTCATCAGGCAGTCAGGATGCTAAACACTCTGCCTGCTCTGCCCCCCCTCCCATTTGAACTGCCTTAACACTAAAACTTTCTCACACATTACCACACAACACAAAGATTTTAACACTGGACTCTGTGTCATCAAACGGGTTATTCACTAAACTCTCGGTCATGTGCTCATACAGTTTGCACTACTTCTCATACTTGCACTAATGTTTGTATTACATCACTGCCTATAATCATAATACTGTTTACATTCTCTGTTTACATTTATTAATACTGTTTACTTTTTTTACTACTGCTTACATGTAATTACTACTGTTTACATTTACACTACTCTAATATCTACACCACTGCTGATACATATACAGTGTGCTCTGAACGGTCTTACTTAGGGATGCCCAATGTGCCTTACTGCATATGCCACTTTTTGCCTCTATAACAACATCAACTACTACCTCATACATATACTGTGTACATTAACTCATACGCTGCTTTGCCACTTTGCAAATGTCAATGCTAGAAACCTTTAGTTTATTTTAGTTATACTTTTTATACTCTTTTTTTTATACTAGTATGCAAAAACTCAGGACAGTATTATGTTCATTAAATGTTTAATGTTTTAGTTTTAGAGTTGGTGTAAATTTTCATACTCTTATACCACTATGCAAAAAACTCAGGACAGTGTTAGTTTTACTATTTTATGCTTATGTCTATTATTATATGTTTCAGTGTTTCAATGTTTAGATGTTTACTGTTGCACCGAGGGACTGAGAGAAACGCAATTTCGGTCCTGTGTATGTCCTGTACAGTACATATTGCAGATCTGACAATAAAGTTGACTTTGACTTTGACTTTTGACTTTGACATAATATAATCACAATCCCCTCCAAAAATATTAGAACATATAACATACTGAAAATTTACTATTTAACAAAGAAAACAATATTTTTGTTTCAGATACTCCCTTTAGAAGTTGATAAGTTGTAGATGAGAAACTGGGGTTATAATATTATAAATATTAACATTATTGAAAATGATTTAGAGCTCATCACAGCACAGAAACAGCACTGGTGAAAGTTACTTATGATATTCTCATGGCCTCTGACAATGGACAGGTGTCTACACTGGTCCTGTTAGACCTCACAGCTGCATTTCATACAGTTGATCACAATATTTTATTACACGCCTAAGCCTGAAAGTCTATGTTCACAATTCAATTCAGTTTATTCATATATTTCCTAATCACAACAGAAGTCATCTCAAGGCACCGAACAGAAACATTCATATACTGTATATATAAAAGTAAGTTAACACAATTTATCTGAGGAGCCAGCAGACTGATTTGAGTTTTAATATATTAGCAAAACAACTCATAACTAGCTAAACTAAAGGTCAATGCTTGATTTGGGTCTTCATCTTTAGTTAAAGTAAACACATCTCAGCCCTATTTTATTTTTAACCTGGACACAGCTGACAACACTAGAAACATTTCCTACTGCTGCGAACAGAACTTATATCACGGCAGGATCAGCTCAGTTCAAACTAAATAATCCGTTCATACCATCACAGGAGAGCTCCTGTCAGTGTTGACAAACTCGAGAAGCTTCTTCTTCTTCTGTTTTAAAGGCGGTGCGCATGGCTCTTCTTCTTCTTCTGTGTGTAACATCAGTGCTGCAGCGCCGGCGTCACCAGCTTCTACTGTAATAGCGGTTGTTGCGAGCAACTGCACGCGCGAACCTCAAATCGGGGACATTTTCGGGGACAGATTTAGCTGGGGACAGGTCGTCCAAGACGGGGACGTCTGGTCACCCTATCCACAATATTCCTACGCCCCATGATGCCTTGCGCGAATTATGGGAACGACTTCCGCCTGAAGTGAGAGCAGCAGTTAAAGCCCAGTCTACTGGCTGTATTTTTCACTTTTGTTTTTTTGTTTTGTTTATTTCTAATTAATTGCAACGGTTACTTCGTGTTGGGTTAGTGGGTGTTGCTGTCGGGTAGACGTTTGTTCAAAGTGCAGTTTTCACTTCATCCCAAAAATAAGTAAACGTGAAGGATTTATCTCCATCGGACGAGCTGACAGCTGCACCTCCTCTGCCTGATCTGCTCCCGAAGACGTCGTGTTCAGATCACGTTTTCTCCGGTAAACAAAATATTCTACATAAATCATTTTGTGAAACAATTTCAGAACAATGTGAGAGTATAATTTTCTCTGTGTTGGAGCTGTTGTTGTTTTTTCTTCATGATTTAGCACCGTCTACTAGCTGTGGTTAGCTTAGCATGTAGCGTTAGCATCTGTTAAAGTATTTACTAAACAAATCTGTGGATAAATAATATAACTACATGTGTGTGTAATACATTTACATATGCTGTGTGTATGTGTATACTGTATGCACACTATATATACAGTATATACATACATACTGCACATACATACTGTACTGTAGTACTGTTTTGATTGTAGGTCCCTGTTACTCTCATGTGAATAAAGCAGTGGGATGCTGTTTGTACAGAAAATATTCCATAACACAAGCTCATCTTTTGGTTATTACTACATTTGTTCTATTGAAATATTTATATTTTCAGGAAGGCCTGCACACAAGTCACAGACTGGTCTCCCACGCTGAAGTTGACAGACACACTTACTCTGAGACGCAGGAGCAGAAGAACAAGTAATGACACAAGCACCTGGCACAATAATTCAAAAATATTAAAGTAAATCTAAGATAAAATTACTGAAATCAATATAAAATTGAACATTACAGTATATCTTTGTGAATGAGTAAAAAATGTAGGAGCAACTGTATTTATTCTTTCTACTTTGAGTAGCAAACTTGGTCTTATTTTAGACTTTGTGATGCAAACATGACAGTTTTATTCTTTTTTTAAGGTACAGACGAGTGAAGGGCCAAGTTCCATCGTCTTGGATTCCGGAGGGGTTTGCTGCTTGCTCCAGTCGTCCAGTGGTCGTCCAGTGGTCGTCCAGTGGTCGTCCAGTGGTCGTCCAGTGGTCGTCCAGTGGTCGTCCAGTGGTCGTCCAGTGGTCCCACATGATGAGGAATCTGTTCCAGTTTGTTTAAAATCAGAAACTGCCCATCATTTCTTGTTGAAGAGTGTATTTGACCTGGTATTTATTCTGGTATTTATTCTGCAGCCAATCATTTTCATTAAAAGACATCAAATCACCCACAGTTCTCATATTGTATTCAGTTTCAAATGTTTTTAGTTTATTCATTCATTCATTCATTCAACCTTTATTTATACAGGCTTGCCTCGTTGAGCCACGGGGACTCATTTACAAGAGGGACCTGTCTCACTCACACCCAGAGTCAATTTAGAGTTAACAATCAGCCTAAAATTTATAATTATAGCTTTTATTCTTATCAATCTCCTCCTGGAGGAGGAACCACAGCAACATGCATGTTTTTAAGTTTTGTACTTGTCAATAAAAAACTAAACTGGTAAGTTGCCAAAAAAACAATCACATCTAGTGTTTTTATTTGCAGTAGAACTTCTCATTAGACATTAAACAACGTATCTTATTGAAATAAAGAAGGTGAAACACAGCAACACCAAATGCACTTCAAACGCAGATTTATTTATAGAAATTATATTTTCACTCATTTGTTGCTGTGGTACATAACTGCACACAAACTTCTGGACCAACTGGAGCGTCATCCATCTCCTGGACCAACTGGAGCTTCATCCATCTCCTGGACCAACTGGAGCTTCATCCATCCCTGGACCAACTGGAGCGTCATCCATCTCCTGGACCAACTGGAGCTTCATCCATCCCTGGACCAACTGGAGTGTCATCCATCCCTGGACCAACTGGAGCTTCATCCATCCATCCCTGGACCAACTGGAGCATCATCCACCATCCCTGGAACTCACCTTATGCAGAAATATAACAGAAAGGAGGAAAAGAAAAGTACAGTATACAAACATTAGGGTTCATTTATGAACACACACAAACACACCTAGATTATATATAAAAGAAACCCACGCACACACACACACACACACACCTATATTATATATATATATATAAATAAACACAACAGACACCTATATTATATATACAGTATAAATAAATATACACAGACAGCATACATACAGTATATAGGTGCGTGTGTTTATTTGCCAGTTATGCACGAAAATATTAGTATCATTTAATCACTGACTACATAAAATCATTAAACTAAAAGCTGTCTCTTAAATCATACCTGGTGTTCTCGTTCCTCTGGAGGATACAGAGTCTTTTTTCAGGTGGTTTCTCGTAGCCCAGCCACAAAGAAGGATGCAGGTTTTTGTTTTCGGAGCATGTTCAACACACACTAGTTGCAGCCACTAATTCAGCTTCGTCTGATTATTCTTACAGCCACGAACAGCGCAACAGGTACCAGAGCTCCACAAGACATCTTCATGACAATTTTAGCTCAAAATAACAGAAAACAGAACTTTAACAGAACTTCTACGATGCGCACAGATAAACAAGTAAACAACGAGGAGCCAATGCAGAAATTCTACTTCCGGGGTCAAAACGGAAGTAAGTCCCATAATCGCAAATACAGTGCCACCTTCAGGAATATTGTATTGTATTAAAAAGGGGAAGAAAAGTGAGAAACGACACGGACAGACCCTGTGTTTCCTCTACAGTATGTAGAATGGAGAAAAAGGCCGTGTGCGCCCCCTCCTGGACATATATGTATAAATGAATAAGTCTGTGGTGCAGAATACTGTAGTACAAATCTCCACTCTGGAGGTAAAACACTCACCGAGTTCACGCTCCACACAGCCTCGATGCGGAAACAAAAGCTGAAGGCGGAAGAGCGGAATATGACATCATGCAGCCGTTTGATTTCCCATCATGCATCACGTTTTTCAACAACTAAAACAGCTAAAAATATTTAAAAACAAGAAAGTAAGCTGTGCAAAAGTATTCAGCCTTTCTGTTTTTTTTAGGCTATACATGTATTGAATTTGAAGCCAGAAAATTTTCCACATTGCAACCGTGAGTGAAAACCGTATTCTTTCAGACCCACATAAAAAGCGATGAGAGTCATTGAAGTTTGGGTTGAGATGGCAGATAGTAGCCATCTCAACTCGGGTCAGCCTAGATGCCTCTGTGAGCCTTCATGAGGTAAGTATAAAGGCCATTTATCAATAATAAAAAAGTATAAAGGCCATGAGGTAAGTAGGTAAGGCCATGAGGCCATGACCCCATTAGTAGGTAAGGAAATTAAGGCCATGAGGCAAGTAGGTAAGGCCATGAGGCCATGACCCCATTAGTAGGTAAGGAAAATAAGGCCATGAGGCAAGTAGGTAAGGCCATGAGGCCATGACCCCATTAGTAGGTAAGGCCATGAGGTAAGTATAAAGGCCATTTATCAATAAAAAAGGTATAAAAACGGTATAAAGGCCATTTATCAATAATAAAAAAAAGTATAAAGGCCATGAGGTAAGTAGGTAAGGCCATGAGGCCATGACCCCATTAGTAGGTAAGGCCATGAGGTAAGTATAAAGGCCATATTAGCGGCCAGCTAAAACAACACAGCTCCATGCTAGCATCAATAGCCAAAACAGTGCAGCTGAACTCTGAGGATATTCAAGAGTGTAAAACTAAAGTTAAAAGCTTGGAGACACAAGTCGAGCTTCTTCAAAAGGAAAAGGAGGAAATGAAGGATCGTTTGGTGAGTCAAGAAAGATATATAAAAAAAAAAAAAAGAAAGATATAAAAGAAGATGGTGCCTACGGATTAAAGGAAAAAAGGAAAAAGTTAATGAAAACATCAGAGCTGAAGTCGTGGAGTTGCTGAGCAGAATTCTACCTGATCTGGCTGGAAAGATGGAGGATGCTGTGGACATCGTTCACAGAGTGGGAAGATCAACAGAGGGACACAGACAAGTTGTAGTCCTCTTCTCCAAGAGAAGTGTCAGAGATGAGGTGTGGAAGAAAACAAAGTCCTCACAGATCTGCAAAGATGAAGGTCTGAAGTTTGCAGAGGACCTGACCCAGGAGGACTGGAAGTCACGACAGGCGCTGTGGCCCAGAATTGAGCAGGCAAGAAAGGAGGGTAAGGCTGCAGGATTCAGAGGACCCTTCGCCTACATCGAAGGGAGGAGAATTTCTTAAGCTGAAGTTGGAGCACTGTTAGATGTTTAGATGAAACGTGAAGTTTTTCTGATATAGTGGAGATTATTTTTTTATTTTTCAAGGGACTTAAGGGGACTCTACTCTCAGGTTTTTTTTACTCTACCTCCTATATTCTAAGTTTCTTTATTTTTTCTATTTTTTTCTATTGTTTTGTTCTTAATGTGTTCAGTATTCAATTTAAAGACTGAGATTTTATTTTCTTCTTTTAATGCAAGAGGGCTCAAAGACTCTGTTAAGCGTAAGGCTGTTTTTTTATTCTGCAAAGGTCAAAAGGCTAACTGTTTTTTTCTTCAAGAGACACACTCGGAGTTATCTGATGTTAAGTTTTGGACTCAACAATGGGGTGATAAGATCATTTTTAGTCACGGCACAAATCGTTCTGCAGGAGTTGCTATTTGTTTCAATAGATGTCCAGGAAAGGTTCTTTTTCAGGAAACAGATGATGCTGGACACTGGGCAGCATGTGTTTTAAATATTGACAGTAATTTGTTCATCATTGTTAATGTTTATGGATACAACAACGACCAAAAAAACAAACAGTTATTACATCAAGTCACAACAATTATAAAAAAAATGCAGCTGAATTATCCCACTGACCATGTTGTCGCTGGGGGCGATTTCAATTTAACTCCAGATGAATGGATGGACAGATGCCCTTCAAAATACTCTCAGGTGACATTAAACCCAATCATGGATGACTTTATGAACACCAATAAACTGGTCGATGTTTGGAGAAACCTAAACTCTAACATTAAACAATTTACATGGTTCAAACCTAACGGACAATCAAGGTCAAGAATTGATTATTGGTTAATTACAGATTCTATACTTGGACACGTCACAGAAACTGAGATCTCCTGTAGCCCTTTAAGTGATCACTGCACCATAAACCTGCGAATATCCAAAAATGAAACTAAAAATAATTTCAAAGGTTACTGGAAATTCAATGCTAACTTATTAAAGAATGACGAATATTGTAAAAGTATTAGTAAAATAATTCAAGATGTTACAAATGACACAAGTTTAGTGACAGCAATACAAAAATGGGAATTCTTCAAATTTACTGTTAGAAAATTTTCTATCTCCTTCAGTAAAAAATTACAAAAAGAGAGACAAATAGAAGAAACTAAACTAACCAAGGAACTAATCTTTTATTATCATAAATCTGACTGGAGTGAGGAAGACAAAATTAATATCAATAAGTTGCAATGTAAACTAGATGAATATTATCAAAATAAAGCTCGTGGAGCATACATACGGTCAAGAGCCAGGTGGCTGGAAGAGGGTGAGAAAAATACTTCATATTTTTTTAATTTGGAAAAACAAAGACAGATGAAAAATACAATTAACAGTCTCATAATTAACGGTGAGGAAGTTACAGAAACAAAACAAATATCCAGAGAAGTTCATGACTTTTACTGTAATCTGTTTACATCCTCATATTCAAAACAAGACTCAGAATCCTTTTTTATAAAAATTAAAAATGTTATCCCTAACATTGATGAAACATTTAGGTCCATTTGTGAAGAAGATTTTCAAATAGAAGAATTTGACTGTGTTATTAAAAAAGTAGCATCAGATAAGGCTCCTGGCTCAGATGGTATTACCGCAAATTTTTATAAATTCTTTTGGAAGGACATAAAAATATTGTTGTTTGAAGCAGTTATGGAATGTATTCATAAAAAAGAATTGATGACAACAATGAAACAAGGTGTCATCATATTGATACCCAAACCAGGAAAAGATAAAAGAAACTTGAATAATTTAAGACCCATCACACTTCTCAACACAGATTATAAAATATTTACTACAGTTCTTGCAGCTCGGTTAAAAGAAGGTTTATCTAATATAATTAGCTCGACTCAGTCTGGTTTTCTCAAAGGTAGATCAATTAATAACAATATTCGTCTGGTTCTAGATTTAATTGAATATGCCCATTTAATTCCTGATGACGGTATGATCTTATTTCTGGATTTTCAGAAAGCCTTTGATTCGGTGGAACATCCTTTCATTTTTGAAACATTCAAACATTTTGGCTTTGGTGAGAAGTTTTTAAACATAATCAAAATGCTGCATACAGATGTTAACAGCTGTGTTTCCTTAGCAGAAGGAACAAGTCCCAGATTCACAATAAAAAGAGGGATTAGACAAGGATGCAGCGTTTCACCTCTCCTGTTTATCACCGTTACGGAGCTCTTGGCTGTCTCTATAAGAAACTCCAGTCTTCATGGTTTACAAATTATGAATCAAAATATTATCATAAGTCAGCTAGCAGACGATACGACTCTATTTCTAAAAAATAAAGATCAGATTCCACTGGCTATCCAAACAGTAGAAGCATTCTCTAAAGCATCAGGACTAAAGTTAAATTTAGAAAAATGTGAATTAATGAGTATTCATGATTGTTCTCAATCATCTTTTCACAACATACCGGTCAAACTGGAGGTTCGATACCTGGGCATTTGGGTCACAAAAACTGCAAGCAATTGTGTCAAACTGAATGTTGATAATAATATTACTAAATGCAAATTGATATTAAATAACTGGTTGCAGAGAGACTTAACTCTTTCTGGTAGGACACTATTAACCAAAATGGAGACTCTATCAAGGCTGGTTTATCCTGCATCATCCATAGCCATACCTCCAAAAATTATTAAGGAAATTAATAAATTAAACTTTAACTTTATTTGGAGAAATAAACATCATTATATCAAAAAAGGAGATACAGTTAAAAATTATGAAGATGGTGGAATTAAAGCAATAGATTTTGAAATTATGAATGGCGTATTAAAACTTAAATGGCTTCAATCATTTCTGAAAAATGCTCATGAGGTTTGGTTTGCCGTCCCCACTTTAGTTTTTAGTAAAGTTGGAGGTATTGACTTCCTGTTGAGATGTGACTTTGACATTCCTAAACTACCTGTTAAATTATCTGCTTTTCACCAACAGGTGTTATTAAACTGGAAAATAGCTTACAAACACAATTTCAGTCCTCATAATGTTCCATTTTGGAACAACAGAGTTGTTCTACATAGAAGGAAGTCTGTGTTCATGGAAACATGGATGGAGAAGCAAATATGGTCACTCACTCATCTAATGGATGAAAAGGGAAATCTATATGAATATGAAGAATTCACAAAAAAATATAACCTAATCTGCACCAAAAAAGACTATGATAAAATAATAAAAAATATACCAATTGCATTTGTTCAGTTAATTAAAAATAATTATGAAACTAAACCAACAGTTAGTTTACCGAGCATCAATCTCAATGGACTAAATTTAACACACAATAAATGTAATAACAATTTTAACAATAAAAAAGAATTGAGGAAATGCATTAAAATGATATTAAAAAACAACATTCTTAATAAATCAATTGTCTAACTGCACTTTTATAGTCCTAAAAGTTTAACTCTGTGAACATGGTCCAGATCATCTCCAAAACTGACGTTCATATGACGTACAAATGCGGTCATATTTAGACGTCAAAAAAAGACCTTGTTTGCACGTCGGGGCGACGTCTAGAATTGGTCTTCGACCAACGGGCTCTATATAGACGTCACCTCGACGTCCCCTGGACGTCTACTGTTTAGTGGGTATGTAGTGCAATATGATGCATAGTTACAAGATGATGTCAGTGCAGCTTTAACATCAACACAGTTCTCACAACAGTACAGCACCTTTAACATATCCAACTTTGAACTGAACTTCACCTTTGGCCTTTTGGAGACATGCTCATAACATTTGACCTCTTACTCTGAATTACCTGTTCAGTTACAACCAATATTTATTAAAGGAGACCACAGATAGGTTTTTAAAAATTTTATGGTATGTCTGTGGACTATCCAGACAATGTTCATTCAATTTAATACACAAAATAATTCTTAGATAATCAATTATACCCTTTTTAATTCTGCCATTTCTAACTTTCGTTTTGAACAACTGGTTTATGATGAGCTCTCATGGCCACGCCCTTCAAAGATCTGTTTACATTAACTCCGCCCTCTGTAACACCCAGTATCTCTAATCTGTTGTTGTTTTAAAATTAGCTCTTTTTTTATTACTAATTTGACTTACTGTTAGTGCTAGCTTAAGATAACTTACCGAAAGCCGTCTGCGCGAGCCGCCATGAGCTGCTCCTTTTAGCCCGAATCCGATGCTAAAAATAGCTCAATCCTCCTCCGCCCTTTTATGTCCGCTCGTTGCATGCGGCGCTTTTGGGAGCGATGTCTGCTTCAGTCTAGCCTGGCCCTCGCCTTCCTGCACAGCTCCGCTCAATTCTCATTTCCCTTCACTGTGAAGTGAAGGACAAGGGTCTGGTTTTAACCAGGCTAGCTTCAGTCTAGACATACACAAAGTTCACTGAGTGTCTCCAGTTAATTTATCCGTATGAGGCAACCTCTGACCGGACCACACGGTCCTCAAAAGCTATCAGCTCCCAGCAGCTGCCGGGCGCAGATGGTCTCTTCGCCGGCGGTCTGCTCGTTTTCCGGCTGCTCGTTGGGAGCGATCGCTAATACGCTAAAAATTGAACTAAAACATAAAAATAACAATTATACTTTATTTATAAAGCCATTTAAAACAACCACAGCTGCAACAAAGTGCTGTACACATGAAATTAAGAACATTTAAACAAAAGATGAGATGAAATCAGGAAAAACAACCGTTACGTCTATTATACTGAAGTGGGTGGAGCATCACCAGGGGTTGCTAGTTGAGGGGCTGGACTCAGGTTTGAGGTGGGTTGTGGCTGTGGTTTGTGACGTCACAAACCGCAGGATTTGAAAACGAAGTGTTTCTATCAAAGATAAATAAATATACTTAGAGTAAATAAACCACTGGGTGCATTTTTTTGGCACTAGGACTGTTTTTTTATGAAGTACATACCCAAAGTTGAGTAAAAAAACCATTAAAAAGTGAATTTTGCATCTGTGGTCCCCTTTAAACAATCTTTCCTAACAGAATTGTACTCACTTACCGGTAACTTTTTTTACTTTTGATCAGTCAGTGAGTGACGTCACACTTTTAGCTCTTCTATTAACACATGAACTACTTAGTACTGTCTTGGTCTATGACCATGACTGATTTAATTAATTTACTTCATTACTGAAAGGATTGACATCCCAGTTGCTGTGAAATAGGAATTATTAACAGCTGCAGTAAATAAAAACAATAGGAAAATTATAACAAAACACGCACACCACAGTTAACATGAAAACATAGCTGGTTAACGCCAAACACGTGACAGAAGTTCAGTTAACCATGTGAGCTGCGCATTTTGATCTGTAATGGAGGTACTTTTTATTCTTTTATCCTGTTTTATATTGTATGAATGTGTTGGCTGTATCACTACCATTACCTGCTGTAAAGGAATTGCCCCTCGGGGACCTAATAATAAAGTTGAAAGTTTCTGCTGCTAAGAATCTAGCAAACACACCTGCCATTTCATGTTATCGACACAAATAAAACAAAGAATGTGACAAACTAAAATTATGAATCAGTAAAACTGAGTTAAATATATTTATCATGGCAGTACAACATATATTCATATATTTTAATACAACAATCACCTTACAAAGTAAGGTGACCAGATTTCTGAAGGCAAATCGGGGGACATTTCCAGCTCGGAGACGAAAAACAATTAAATTTGATCAAGATGAAATCAAAAACGGGGACTGTTACAGTTTCATTTATTTTTACATATTTATTCATGTTTAAACAACTAAAATCAAATATAACAGCAGGAATGTGTCTTCACACTTTTAACATTTCCTAAGAGTAATAAAATGAATAAAGTAATACAGTAGTAGTAGTAATAGAGTATTAAAACTGGGGAGGAGAGTCAAGGGTGTGAGCGTGCATACCTTGTGAGTGAATGAGAACATGTATGTACTTTCAGTGGTGTGTATAAGTACACAGTGTATGGTTAGGTAGCTGATGTGTATTTATACCCTGATGCATGCTCAATAATCCAGGTAGAAAAATCTAAAAAATCTAAGTCTGGTCCTCTGGACATTCAAAAAACAAAACAAAACAAAAAAATTGTAGAAACGTTTCGTCTTTCGTCCGAAAGACTTCCTCAGTCTGAGATGCTGTATAGAGCTTGGAATCGTGACGTCAGCGGACCGGGATCGCGCAAAGCATCCCGGGACTTTAGGACATGGAGTCTGACGTGACCGGGGTTTGCGTTAGTTGTAGTGTGTTATCCTACGTGAAATACGCTGAATTGGTGAATGCTTGTTGTGTTGTGAACTGTCACAATCGTTCTCACGATCGCAGGGGGAGCCGTGTTGCAAATGGAGTCCGTTTTTTCAGCTTTCCGGCATGGAAACAACACAGAGGAACACAGGTTGCTGAGCTAACAGAGACATGACATGACCTGTTAAACGAACAAACATCACTTTCAGGAGTATTTCCAGACACGTTTGTGTGTTCGAAGCATTTCCACACAGGTAAGGCTTAAATAAATAATATTAGACTTATTAACTGCTCATATGTAACACAGGATCGTTCACAAACAGCTAGCTGGCTGGCTAGCTAGATCATCTAATCAAGTTCTTTTATCTCTTCTTAGGCAAGCCAGCGTATGAATTCCTACATTGTGATCCTGACTGGGTACCCTCTTTACATCTCGGGCACACCGAAGTCAAAACAATGAACACTGCCCGATTTGCCCGTCGGACCAAGAGACACCAGTCAACCACAGAGGACAACTGCACCTGCCACACCACCAGATCTGCGTAGCCAGACATCAGAGATGGATGAAACTGCTCCTCCAGGTGTAGCTGCTCAGAGTTTTTCTGAGGATGAAACAGCCCAGGGGTCCGACGTGGTTCAAGGTGTACAGAGGTCCGAGGTGGATGAAACCGGCGCGGGGTCAAAGGGTGATGAAGCTGCACTAAAGGACAGTGCTGAAACACTGCAGGAATGTGGACTGTGTCCTCAGAGGTGCTGAAATTAATCGCTTGCTGGAGGAAAACAGGATCCTGAAGGAAGAGCTGTCCCAAAAGAAAATGAATGAGCAATTCTTAAAAGATGATGCACTTGTCAAGTATTACACTGGGCTTCCATGTTTGGCTGTTGTGATGGGTGTGCTGGCTCAGCTGCTCCCCTGTCTTCCACAGCCTGGAAGAAATCTTTCACATTTTCAGATGCTCCTTCTAACTTTAATGCGCTTGAGGCTTAATCTGCTAATCCAGCACATTGCACACCTGCTCTGCATCAACCGAAAGCTTGTGTCCACCACATTTAGAAAGACTATAGGTGTAATGTTTACACACCTCAGGCCTTTGGTGCACTGGCCAGAGAGACATTGTTTGCAAGGCCCCAGTGTTGTTTTGAAAATATGAATTATTATCTGTGTGAACATTGACTGATGAACTGAACGTGAAAATGCATCTACTTTTGCCCAAGTGTTACTTCGATGCTGCATGTGTAGCAGTGTGATGTTGTTACACTAGATTGTCAAGTGAAAATCTATTCCAGTAAGAAATTACGAGTATCGGCAGCTTTTATTTTGAAAAGACGACAGATCCATTTCCAAAACAGCAGGTAACTTCCTGTTTCAAAACTATTCTTTTTATTTAAATTGAATGTGCTGTGAATGAAACTGTGAATTATTATTGTTACTGTGGAACATTTCGAGTTCTTTGATTGTTGTTTTGAGTGCCAGTTGGGGTTAAGAAAGAGAAATATAAGTGGATCGTACCATTATAACTCATGAAGAGAAACCGCACAGCTCTCTCGCGCTCTTTCTGTA
Organism: Garcialebias charrua; assembly: GCA_038048925.1. Taxonomy (NCBI): domain Eukaryota; kingdom Metazoa; phylum Chordata; class Actinopteri; order Cyprinodontiformes; family Rivulidae; genus Garcialebias; species Garcialebias charrua. The sequence goes on from JBBPBX010045027.1 coordinate 22,769, forward strand.
CAAACTCATGGGGGAGCAGGTACGAATTTCTGTTTTCTGTGTTCAATAAGTGTATTTAAAGCCTAAGAAATTATCATTTTACTGCTGTTCTTGTAAAATAATGTGCTTTGGGACACTTAAATGCTGTTTAATAGTATTGGAACCGTGTAAATAGTTAACTAATAAATATCACATGAAGCACTGTTAAGCCATGTGCTGAAAACAGCATTTGTTCATGAAAACAGGCGCTGTGGACCTGTGAGGAGAAAAAGCCTGTTTTGATTGCTGTTTTCTGCTGATTGGGTGCAGGTATGTGATGTTTTGTTGCTTTTGATCTGGAATTATTTTGTTTTATTTATTATTACTATTTTCCTTGTTATTTATGTGCTGTTTAGGATTATTATGCTCATTGTTGGGTTTTGTGATTCATTACTGTAACTTTTATTTTATTACGGGTTATTCCACACGCGCAGGCCTCTGTTTTCTCCTTTTCGCTTTTTCTGTACAAACTCATGGGGGAGCAGGCGCTGTGGACCTGTGAGGAGAAAAAGCCTGTTTTGATTGCTGTTTTCTGCTGATTGGGTGCAGGAGCAATAAATGAGCATTCCAAGCAGATGTCGTCTGGCTGTTATTGCACACAAGACACAACGCAGAATCAACCACGCTACAAAACTGGTGCCGTGACCCTTCGACTGGTCAGCTGAAGCAGACCACCGGTGTTGCTGGACGACGTCCGTTGGTTCCATCTGCGCCTTGGAGTCGCTGTCCGTGTGGAGTTCCTTGGACACTGTGGTTGGGAACCTCTCATTTCTATTTTTTTATTCTGGACAGGTTCCTGTTTCATTCCCATAAAGAGTAACAGTGAGGTCTCCCCATGGAGGGTCGCAATGTGAATGAAATGTCAACTCCTAGTCATGGGGTATTATCCATTGGTAGGGGGAGAGGGGTTTTGCAGTTTGCTACCCCAGGAAACCCAGGTGTTTTGGGCTCAGACATTTCTGAGTCTGGGAGGAAAAAGGGGTTTGATGACTTCACTAGTCAGACTTTAAGTTTCACTCCGGGACTGAGCCCAGTGATTCCCTCATCCTGTCCTGCATTTTCACCTGATGGAGAAGCTGCCTCCATTCAATTAACAGATTTAATCAGGACCATTGGGTCAGAAATAGGAGAGTCCATCAAGATGTCGTTGATGCAGAATGCTGTGTCAGAGCCTCCACCTGCATCAATCCCGGATCACAACAAGGACACTTCACAGTCATTTCAAGGTGGTAATACTGTTATTGATGCATCAAAACTTAATCTTGTATTACGCTCTGATTTTGATGTTCCACCCTATTTTAGGGGTGACAAAACTGATAAATGTTCTGTTTTCGAGTGGGAAGACCTCATGCAGGCCTACCTTAGACAGAAACAGTCCACTAAGGCTGAACAGGTTGAAGTGGTTATGAACAGATTGATGGGGAGGGCAAGAGATGTCACTAGAGTTTGGATGCGCAGTAATGCAAAAGCTACAGATGTTTCTGTAATTTTTAGTATTCTCAGACAACATTTTGGAGACACAGTCCATTCAGATCTGCCTCTAGCGGATTTCTACGCTAGCACACCATACACAAACGAGGGACCTCTTGATTACTGGATACGGCTTAACAAAGCTGCAGAGGTTGCTGAACGATGCTTGTCTAGTAAGGGGGACTCAATGACTGACCTGAGTTCACATTTGGTGCTCATGTTTATTCGCCATTGTCCGGACAGAGAGCTGGCACTAGTTTTTAAAACAAAGCCTTCTCGCGATTGGACAGCTAGTGAAGTTCAAGACCATTTAGATGAATACTTAAGGGACCATGCAGTTGTTCGGAGCCGTGAGAAACAGAAAGTGGGGGTTACCGAGCCTTCACACGTGGGTGTAGCTGCCAATGAACAAACTGTGTTGCCCATTTCTAAAAATGTTCCAGAGCCAGAGAGCTACAAAACAGCTTTTGAAAACACCACGGTGGACAGGGTCTTGAGTCTTTTGGAGACGGCGCTGATCAGCAACACTCAGGCTATAAGCAGCAGGTCCAATAAGCAGGTCTCCAGACAATCACGGGAATGTCAGGTTTGTGGCAACCGGCAACATGACACTAGGTCACATTGTAGGATGCATAGATTATGTTTTCGATGCTTCTCTCCAGAGCACATCAGTGTTCACTGTTCTAAAACTCAGAAACCTCAAACGCACCCGATTGGTCAGGGACAAGCGGATTCGCTTCAGGAAAACTAGATGGCCTTCATTTAGCGGGGGACGGTGTGGGCCTTTCTAGTGTTTCCTCCAATATTGACAATGACATCCAAACTGTTTACATGATGGCTTGCAACACAGTATCTAATGATAAAACTGTAATTTTTCAAAATGTGGCAAAACTACCCATCAGTGACAGCCTGTTTTTCACTACAGTGCTAGTTGGCAACAAGATTGAGCTACGGGGGATGTTAGATAGCGGATCTATGGCTACATCTGTACGTGCAGACATAATCCCTCAGTTGCGTGAGGCAGGAGTGGTGATGGGAGATGTAATCCCTCCCACTAACATTGTTCTTGTTGGGTGTGGTGGCAAACAGACTGTTCCGGTGGGAATCTGTGAACTGCAACTTAAACTGTTTGGGTTTGATTATGTTGTCCCGGTTTTAGTGGTTGATGGTCAGGCTGATGAGCTCATTGTGGGCACAAATGTGATGAAACCGCTCATCAAACAGTTTAAGTCTAATGAGGCCTATTGGCGGATACTGAGTAGACCTGACTCGACATGTTTGGATGAAAATAGTCAGTTTGTCAGTTTTTTGGCCAATCTTGAAAGGTGGAGGGGGGAGGAAATTCCAGAGAAAGTTGGGACTGTCAAACTGACAAAGGCCGTGACTCTTGAACCTATGAGTGAGCATGTGGTGTGGGGCCGTCTTCCACCTAAGACTGAACTCTCTGTGGGGAGTACTGTTGTTGTTGAACCAAGCACTTCACGCTGTGTGCACCGTAGTGTAATGGTGGGCAGAGTAGTTACTCCACTGTGGGGAGGAGGGTGGCTTCCTGTGAAAATCATCAATCCTACTATGTCTCCAATTGTGTTGAGAAGGAACGCTAAGGTGGCTGATGTGTATCCATGCATTGCTTTGGAAGATTTTGATGGTGGTTTAGACATGAGGGTACACCAGAATGTGTGTAAAGTGGACAGTTCTCATGGCAGCCTTACAGCTGAGTCATGTTGCAGTGTTAAAACAAAAGTTGGACCTGGCAAATTGGCTGATTTGGGGCTGCAGGATCTATCTGTTAGTGACTGTGAAGTTTCTGAACATTGGCGAGAGAAGCTGACTGACTTGGTGGTAAAGTATGAAGATGTGTTTTCAAGACATCATTTGGATTGCGGCAAGGCTGCCGAATTCTGTCATCGCATCAGACTTACTGATGAACGCCCTTTTCGTCTGCCTTATCGTAGGCTTTCTCCTGCTCACTACCAAAAGTTGAAAGAAACTTTAGATGACATGGAAGAGCGTGAAATTATCAGAAAGTCAAGCAGTGAGTATGCTTCTCCACTTGTTCTTTGCTGGAAGAAAAATGGTGACTTGAGGTTGTGTACAGACTTCAGGTGGTTGAACGCTCGTACAGTCAAAGATGCGCACCCTTTACCACACCAAGCTGACATCCTGGCAGCATTGGGAGGTAACGCATTCTTTAGCTCAATGGACTTGACTTCAGGATACTACAATGTCCCACTTCACGAAGATGATAGGAAGTACACTGCTTTCTCCTCTCCTCTCGGATTACATGAGTATAACCGCATGCCACAGGGTCTGTGTAACAGCCCGGCTACTTTCATGCGAATGATGCTCACGATCTTTGGTGACCAGAACTTTTTAAGCCTTCTTTGTTACTTGGATGATCTGTTGGTTTATGGAAAGTCTGAGGAGGAAAGCCTGCAGAGGCTTGAGATGGTGTTCCGACGGTTAAGAGAACATAACCTAAAACTGTCCCCATCCAAGTGTCAGTTTTTAAGAAAGTCTGTGAAGTTCTTAGGTCACATTGTTACGAGAGACGGAATTGCAACAGACCCTGAAAAAGTGCAGGCAATTGCAGGCGTGTCAGAAGCAGATCTTATGGAACCTGATGGCACTACGCCATCTCCTAAGAAGATTCGCTCTTTCCTAGGCATGGTGGTGTATTATCAGCACTACATTGAGAACTGCTCTGTGATTGCCAAGCCATTATTCCAACTGACTACAGGGACGGCCAAGCCACGGAAGGGGAAGGGTAGGAAGAAGCAGGGTTTGGCGCGTAAGCTTGTTGCGGCTGATTGGACCCTGGAGTGTAGCGAAGCATTTAGAACTTTAAAAGCTGCGTTGACAGAGCAGGTTCTTCTTGCCCACCCTGACTTTACAAAGCCTTTTTTGCTCTCTGTTGATGCGTCATCTTCCGGATTAG
>JBBPBX010045028.1:0-27193 GCA_038048925.1 Garcialebias charrua
AGCCTCACACAGCCAGTGTGACAACCGTTGAGAGGTCAAGGGTTGACCTTGAGAACACTCTCTGAAATGCACAAAGAGCCTATCAGATTTACGTGTCGCAGCTGTGCGATTCACATAACACCTGAGGGCTCGCACTGGGCAAAGTAAATGCAACTGCTCTTCCTCAGAGTTAGCATGAGGAGGAAGGCAAAGACCATCCAATGTGATGATCCTGGACCTGAATGAACTTGTGATAATCTTAGGTTCAAAACGCAGGATTTGGCCTGAGTTCAGCAGAACACCCATCTCCTTGAATCTTCAGGAAGGAAGGAGAGGCAGACAGGCCAGAGAGGTCGCTCACTCTTTTAGCTGATGACAATGCTAACAGTAGAGCTGTTTTGAGTGATAAGAGTTTTAAAGAAACCTCACTCAGAAGCTCAAAAGGATCCTTCGTTAAAGCATTTAACACAATAACTAGATCCCATTTAGGGGCCAAGGGACGAGAGACCGGCCTGAGACGGCGAGCACCCTTTAAAAAACGTTTCATCAGGGGATTATTGAACACAGTTCTGTCATTAAACCCCCTCATGACATGAAGAGATTGCAGCAGCATACGTTTTAACGGTGCTGAAGGCCAGGTTTCTGTCCAATAACAGTTGTAAGTATGAGAAAAATGTGGCCCAGATGACATGAACATGGGTCCAGTTGTTTTTCTAAGCACCAGCGCTGAAAAACAGCCCATTTTGATGCATAAACAGCGATTGTAGACTGCGCGCGTGAACCCTGAATGGTTCCAATGACCTCTTTAGAAAAACCCCAGGTTTTCTAAGCGTTGTCGTTCAGCATCCAAGCCCACAGATGCTGACCTAATTACTGGATGACTCCTTATTGCGCCCCCTGCCTGCAGGAGAGCATCGTCCCTCCAGGTGAGCTTCCAGGAGCGGTCTGCCAGCTGCTGCAGAACTGGGAACCATGGTGCGTTCATGCGCTCTGGAGCGATCAGAATTACTGATACTCCTTCTTCCCTCACTCTCTCCAGCAGTGCTGATAGTAGAGGGACCGGGGAAAACGCATAAATTAATGTTTTGGGCCATGGTTTGTGGGCCAATGCATCCACCCCTAGCGGGGGGGTGTCGAGGGGACTCAGGGAAAAAAACAGGGGACACTGAGTTTTCTCGCGTCGCCAACAAGTCCACTTCCGCCCTCCCGAACCTGGTCCAGATTTGGGACACCAGGTTCGGGTGTAACGTCCAGTCTCTGTCCAGAGGTCCCCCTCTCGACATGATGTCCGCCCCCCTGTTTAGAACACCTGGGATGTAAACAGCCCTCAGTGATCTGAGGTGAACGTGAGCCCAGCAGAGCAGCTCTCTGGCTGTGTTCAGGAGCTGCGCTGAGCGGACTCCGCCCTCGCGGTTTATATAAGCAGCAGCTGTTCTGTTGTCCGTGTGCACGAGGACATCCTGCTGTCGAAGCATGTGAACAAAGTGCCTCAGAACTTTGTGCACTGTTAATAATTCCAACACGTTGATGTGAAGAGACGTGCCGGGTGGCCACGTCCCGCCCACCGTCTGAGATTGGCATGTGCCCCCCCAACCGGAAAGAGACGCATCGGTGAAGACCGCCTTCCGTGACGTCACTTTGCCCAGGGGAACCCCTTCTGACAGAGTCCTGGGATTCCCCCAGAAAACAAGGTCCGTCCTCACTGAGGGAGGGATCGTGACTCGGCGTCTTTCGTGGCGTACAGGGTCTATTCTCTGGCGAATAAACCATCTCTGTAACTTCCGCATGTTCAATAACCCGAGTTTTAGAACAGCGTGATCCGCGGCCATCATCCCTAACAGCCGCATAATTGTGATCGCTGAAAACAGTTCTGTGGGGCTGGACACGCTGAAGGAGTGACGTCAGCGACTCCTTCCTCTGATCTGAGAGGCGAGCTCTCATGCTCACGGTGCAGAGACTCACGCCTAAATAAACTGTTTGTTGTGCTGGTGAAGTGGAGCTATTTTCCCAATTTATGGCAAAGCCCAATTGGGTCAAATGATTCACTAAGATCAGCGTCTGTTCTGCTGCTTCTGTCTTCGACCAAGACAGGAGCAATAGATCGTCGATGTAATAGATTACCCTCAGCCCCTGCGACCGCAGCGGGTTTAGGGCTGCATCGATGACCTTCGTGAAAGTTCTCGGGGCGAGCGCGTACCCGGAGGGGAGGCGCTTGAACTCGCAACAGGTTCCCTGAAAGGCGAACCTGAGGAATTTCCGGTGTTTCTTCACGATCGGTACATGGGAGTAAGCGTCTCGGAGATCGATTGTTACGAACCAGCCCCCTGACGTCACACACTCGAGCACACGTTTTATCGTCAACATATGAAATGGACGTTTGACAACGTATCTGTTGAAAGCCGACCAATCCAGAGTCGGTCTGAGACCTCCCGACTTCTTGGAGACCAGGAAATATTTTGAATAAAACCCGGTGCGCTCCTCGCCCAAGGGGACCCGGGAAATGACGTTCTTGGTCAGTAGTTCCTGTAGTTCTAACTGCAGCGACACGCCCGGAGCCGGGGACGTGAGTTTCGTCCCCACGACCCCATTGAAACTGGGCGGTGTCCCTGCAAACTGCAGAGCGTAGCCGTTCAGAACCAGACCTCGTAACCAGCTGTTTAACGAGCAAGTCTGGAGCTAAGCTGCACTGTGGTTCGACAGCGGAGCAGCCATAACGTTCCTTCGCCTGAGACGAGATAGACTGGTCTCTATCGCCGCCATGCGGACAGAGTCCGCATTGGCCCAAGGGAGACCCGGCTGGAAAAGGGCGTTTGCTGAATGAGTCAGTGACTGTACCTGAAGCATGCTCGGATGGCGAGAGATACGACAAAGTCCTGGCCGGGACAGAAGTGTCCAGACCAGGCTCATGAAAATTAGCCTTTTTAAAGAAAGCAAAAGTGTGCCCGACTCGTTCGTGCTGTTCAGAGCTCTGAGCCTGAATCAGTCACGTGAGCGCGCTCCCCAGTTGAGTGGGGAGGCGGCGGGGGGCTCACAGGTGGGTCACGTAGCGCACGTACAGACCGGCTCTGTGATACATCTTGTGAGGAAACAGTCGGCTGTTTTGTCATCTGAGTTCGGAGATGCGTTCACGAGCCTCGGAGAAAGGGCAACCATCGTGTTTGAACAAAGAACACTGTTTTCAAAAACAGAAACTTTATTTGCTTGAAACAAAAACACTGTGAAAAAACATCTCCCGCACACCGTCACTTCTTCCACTGGTCTTTCTTTCCGCTCTGACCCCTTCCCCTGCCTTACCCGGGTCTCTGGGAGTATGGGGACGGGTAAAACTTTGACGTGCCTGGAGGCTGCGGCGTGGCGAAAGTTTGATAGGGCGCAGAGAAACCCTGCTGGTTGCGGTACTGCTTGTTCTGCTCGCGCGGGCGCGCCGGCCCGGGTGTTGCACGAGGGTCCACTCTAGGCGAAGCTGAGTGTTTACGGACCTGTTCCAGGGCGTCGGAGGAGGACTGCAGCTGCTCGAACACAGTCTTGTAGTGCTCCCCGAAAAAGCCCTGAGCAGAAATCGGCCCCTGCAGCAGCATCTTCTTAACATCCTCAGGGATGGAGTAGGACAGTTTTAGCCAAACCTGTCGCTGCAGCAGCGTGGCCCACGCTGAGATCCTGGCTGATCAGGTGGCCAGGAGCTCGCACATGTATGTGATGGTGTCCAGAGCCGCTCCTGCAGATTCGTGCGTCGGCTCCTGCCCGACCGCGTACGCCAAAAAGGCAATGTTATTTGCGACCGCCCCCACCTGCGCGGAGCATTTGTGGATGCGGTCCTGCATCTTGGTGGAAAACTGGTCCCCCGCCGACGGCGGTGTAACAGCTGTCCCCACGTGTTTTGCTGGTTTGACTCCAAAGACGCCGGGCAAGCTGGACTCCAGCGGCGGCACCGGGGGGAAGATCTGGTCTGTCAGCCCCTGGACCTTCGTAGCTGGGATGAAAGACAGGACCGGAGCTCTGTTCTTCAGCGGATTGCTGGTCTGTGCCTGCAGCAGCTTTTTGATTTCAGGGAGGCAGGGCCAGATGTTCTGCTCCTCGCTCCCCGATTTGGCGGCAAATCTTCCCGCCAGGCGTGAGGAGGACTGTGGCGTGGTGCCTTCAGGGACCTCCATGTTCCACGCGCTAGCCGCCCACCTGGTCAGTCCGGGCAGAGCGCTGTTCAGAGACACGTGCTCGTCCTGCTCGTCTGCTCTTGTCCTGGGTCCCCAGGGGATGGCGCTCGGCTGCTGCCTGGTGTCTCGTCCTGAGGCCGGAGGGGCACTTGGGTTGGAGACGCTGGGCCCGGCGCGTAGCTCGTGGCGGCCGCTCCGGCGGGCATGACTGCTCCCACGGTGGAGGGTATGGCCGGCCCCGCGCCTCCCACGGGAGATGGCGTGACGAGGAGGCTAGTCGACTCCGGCATGCGGAGAAAAAACGAAGTCGGGTCTGACCCTTCGGGAGAGTACAGACCGGACTCGCTAGATACCCTCGAGGACCCGTAGTCAGCCAGCTGCTCGAAGCCGAGGCTGAGTGAGTCCTCCATCGGTTGCAGACCTACTTCCGTCGGAGGGAAGAGGCTGAACCGGCGCTGCCTTTCCTCCATCGGCAGAAACATGCAGGCTCGACAGGTTAGGTTCTGGACCATGGCCTGCCGAGCGTGGTTGGGTCCGAGACAGGACTCGCAGAACGGGTGCTTGTCATCCTTCTGGATGTACCCGCTAAAACATCCTGTGCAGCACTTGAATGGTTGGCTGGGATCCATAGTGGTCTTCTTATCTTGCTAGTAGTCTTCAGTTGGTGAAAAAATTTTGGGAGCAGTTCCTCGGTCGAGAGGGGTTCTTATGGACCGAGGGCGTGGGCCCACAGCAGGTGGGCGTGGACTAGAAGTTTTCAAATGTTGGTGCAAAGCACAGGGTAAACCCAAAAGGCGTGGCTTAAAGGGCTACGCCCACAGGAAATGGAACCTTGCGATGTGTTTCTGTCCTAAACAAACAAAGCACCGACCAAGTCTCTTCAGTTTTTCTTTAAGTGCTGACACCCCATGTTCTGGACAGTTTTCAGCCTTATGTTCAACACTATCACAGAAGAGGCAGGTTTGAGCCTTTTGATTAACAGTGTGGAGTGCAGCTGCTGATGTCATGCTTGGTTTCCTTTGCTTTATGTCAGTGGATCCATATGATTTACTAACCAATCTGGGCCCAGGCAGGGTTTCCTTTTGATTGTATGATCTCATCATTTGCAAGGCTCTCTCTCTACTCTGAACTTCTTTCTGTAAAAACTCCAGCACCTGATGCACCTTCCACTCATCCTGATCTCCCCTCTGGCGACTGTACTCAAGAGACAGTTCTTCTGGTATCATCTGGAGCAGTATTGGGCATAACATGCCTCCATATGTGTCTGACACTACTCCTAGTGATTCTAAGCTTCTAATTTGAACTTCACATTCATCATACAACTGTCTCATAGCACTCACATCAGAGGATTTCTTTACAGGAGTCAAATTCAGGAGCTTTGACATATGAGCGTTTATTATTAAGTCCTTCCTTCCAAATCTGCTTTTTAGTATTTGAACTGCAGCATCATAGTTACTGTCTGTCAGAGTGAGACCTGCTACAGCCTTTGCAGCTGTTCCTGTTAGGTAAGTCTTCATGTATGTAAACTTCTCTCGTTTACAAAGAGCTTCGTTACAGTGAATCGCCGTCTCATATTGGCTCCAAAATTCTTGCCATAAACTAACATCTCCGTTGAATTTGTCAATTATTAGCTTAGGCAGCCTTACTGTAGCGTTCCTGTGATGTGTGGAGTTTACGTTGTTCCCACTCACTTGCGCCCGTCGGGGTTCTGTACTCACAGTTTCTGACGTCCTTATCATTTGTTTAGCACGTTCGTTCATACAGATGATGCGGTCGTTATACTCCTCTGCGAGTTCGGTTTCCGCTTCCATTTCGTCCAGCTGAGTGTGCTCCTCAATAGCGCGGTTCAGCTCATTCAAACTGTCCCCTTTTGCCATTAACACAGCCAGCATTTCCCGCAAACGTCCGACGTCCGGGTCGTCCTTTAATAATTCACTATCAATCTGATTCAGTAGTCGCGTAGTAGAACTTCGTATTGTCCGGCGCTTCATCCTTGTTCTTTCAATACGCTGTTCTCCACTGTCCTGTCGCTCCGTGCCGCTTCTATTTTCATCAGCCATGTCACCTGCTCCCGAGTTTCGGCACCAGAAAATGTTGAATATTTTCTTTGACTGACTTCGAATGACGAAAAAAAGAGTCGGGCGGAATATTCAGATGAACTTTAGTGAAATAAAGGTGATGAACGAATCATACGTACAGATACATAACTGAGGGTCGAACAGAATCCTCAGAAAAACTGAAAACCGTTGTTGCTATGGCAACAACAACAAACCAAGCAGAAAGCAGAGGAGGCGGACTCAGCCGTTAACTGCCGCTCAACCGTTACAAAACATCATGGGATATGTAGTCCGCTTTCAGCCTGATACCAACTACAAACGTCAACCAAATCAATGTAGCAAACAGCAACAAAATATATAGTTACTGATATTAAATTATAATATCCTAAATAACAAATCCCAAAGAAATTCTCAACACTGCTATCGATTTAGCTATTTTTATTCTTACAGAATTTATGTGTTGTTTCCATGTCAGTTTGTCATCAATGATAACACCCAAAAACTTCACCTCACTCACTCTACAAATCTCAACATCCTCAATTTTGAGTGGAACATCAACAGTTTTCTTTTTATTACCGAATATCATGTAATTAGTTTTCTCTAGATTTAATGATAATTTATTTATTTTAAACCAAGTTTGTATCTTGACAAATTCCGTCTTTATCAATTTCAACAATTGTTCTATATGGTAAATGGTAAATGGAGCTTATTTATATAGCGCTTTCCAGCCCCTGTGAGGAGCCCCAAAGCGCTTTACAATACCAGCCATCCACCCATTCATTCATACATTCATACACCAGTAGTGGTAGCCTGCCTTGCAAGGCGCCATCCAGACCTACCGGGAGCAACTCGGGGTTAAGTGTCTTGCCCAGGGACACAACGACACATGGTGGGTGGATGCGGGATTCGAACCTCCAACCTTCCGATCAGGGGTCGACTGCCATTACCACTACACCACGGCCGCCCTATATCTTCACCTAAACAGAAAAAAGTGGTATCATCAGCAAAAAGTACACATTTAAGGAGTCCTGACACATTTACCAAGTCATTCACATATAAAATAAAAAGCTTTGGTCCAAGTACAGAGCCTTGGGGAACTCCACATGTGATATTACAGAGGTCAGATCTTACATCATTTATTTGTACAAATTGTTTCCTATCTTTTAAATAGCTAGATACCCACTGTAATGCTGGTCCTCTAATACCATATTTGTTCAATTTTTCAAGGAGAATGGTGTGATCAATAGTATCGAATGCTTTTTTTAAATCAACAAAAATACTGACACAATATTGTTTTTGATCGACAGCAGTAGTTATTTGTTCCATTAATTCCATGAGAGCCATTGATGTAGAGTTTTTTGATCTAAACCCATACTGACTGTTGCTTAGAATATTTTGTTTATCTATAAATTGATCTAGTCTGTTTACAAATAGTTTTTCAAGAATTTTTGAAAACTGTGGTAACAAGGATATAGGTCTATAATTGTTGAATACACATTTATCACCATTTTTAAAAAGAGGAACGACCTTAGCTACTTTCATATTATCTGGAAATATTCCTGTTGAAAATGATAAGTTACATATGTATGTGAACGGCTCAATAACATGGCTCATTATGTCCTTTACAAACATCATATCCATGTCCACCCAGTCTTTAGATCAGGGGTCACCAACCTTTTTGAAACTGAGAGCTACTTCGTGGCTACGGAGTCATACAAAGGGCACCAGTTTGATCAACTCTTCGGAAATAACAAAGCGTAAATTGAAAAAAATGTATAATAAATATATTTTTAAGAACATATTTTAGACATAGATAGACATTTTAATATGTATGTATAAATACAAAAATAAAATAACAACTGAATAAAATTAAAATTTAAATGCAGCGTAGTGAGTTGTGCTATTTTTAGAACAGGTCAGCGGGCACCTCAAATGGTCCTTGGGGGTGACCGGGTGCCCGCGGGCACCATGTTGGTGACCTGTGCTTTAGATCTCTTGTCTGTAAGATGTTTTACTACATTCATTATTTCCTCTTTGTTAGTTCCATTTAGAAAAATACTATTTGCACAACCTGTAATTGAGTGGATCACATTTTTATCTACTTTTGGTATCTTAGCTGCAAGGCTTGATCCAACATTCACAAAATATTGATTAAATCCATTTACAATTTCATTTTCATCATGAATTTCATCGTTGTCTTTTACAAAATATTTTGAAATACCAGTTTTTGCTTTATGATTCTTCAGGACACTATTCATTACTCGCCATGTTGCTTTCATATCACCATTACTTTTATCTAATAATTTACTATAATATTCTTTCTTATGTTTCCTTATAATCCCTACTAATTTATTTTTATACTTTTTATATTTTTCTTCAGCGCTCTGACTTCGCAATTTCAAGAAACATGAATACAAATAATTCTTTTTTTTACAAGCATTTCTCAACCCTTTTGTCATCCATGGTTGATCAATCGTATTTCTCTTTGTGTAATTTGTTTGCACACAATTCTTTTCATACAGAGCTTCCAAGATATTCATAAACTCATCATATGCTCTGTTTGCATCATCAACATACACATCATTCCAGTCTTGTTTGTCTAGATCCTCTTTCAATTTTTCCAAAACTTTTTTTGACGTGTTTATGATCTTTTTCTTCATTGGGACTGCTTTTGTGATGCTTTGATCATTTTTATAGATTGTGAAAACTGGTAAATGATCACTTAAGTCGGTCGTTAAGACACCACCTGTCACGTCCCCATTTGTTATATTTGTGAAAATATTATCAATTATTGTGGCACTATGAGTTGTAATTCTTGTTGGCTATGAAACCAATGCAGGAGCTGTGACTGTGTGGTCATCCCTGGTGAGGGCTGGACGTCGTTTCAGTTTGTTGTGTTCATGAACAGGATTTCGAAGCAAAGACATGAAAGAGGGGGTGAGGTGGGGGTGTCACATCACAAACGAGTCATACTTCCTGCGAGAGATAAGGTGAGGAGCTCAGTCGTCCGGGGGGGTAGCTCAGAGTAGATCCACTGCTCCTCTCTATCAAAAGGAGTCAGTTGTGTTTCGGAAATCTAATTAAAATAACTTCTGGATTGGGAGTTTCAAACATGTCCAGAAGGAGACTCTGGAGAAGATCCAGAACCCACTAGAAGGATTATATGTCCTCTGTGGGCAAGGAACACCTCGGAGATGTCTGGACTTCTCTTCTTGACCTCCTGCCTCTATGACCCGACCTCAGATAAGAGGTTGAAATGGATGGATGGGTCTTTAAAACAATACAACCTATTTCCGACGAGAGAACTGACCATAATGATCAAAAAGATAATGAAAGGCTGACCCCTGAAATATATACTTGCAAAAATAATAATAATACGGTTTCGATGTTTTTATTATTGTCGTCCTCTTGAACAGCCTGAAAACTATTTTGTTGACTGATTATAAAGGTAAATCAACCCAGTACTAAAGTAAATTTTATATTTCTTGCTCCATAAATGATAAAATGTTGCATTAAATCAGTGGCGACTGGTCAATAGGGGGCGCTAGAGCGCTCTCCCACCACTCAAACCACTCACTTACCTTGAAGACAGAAAAAAATTGAAATACTGTAATGGGGAAAAAACATTTAGAAATATATGTATATTTTTTATTTGTGTAAGATAAATATTTTATAGTTAATGATGAGTAAAGTTGCTTCTTTCAAAAATGTTCTCTCTGACGGATGACATATTTCCACCCTGGGGACACAGGAATCTTTGCCCATAGACTATCGTTAAAAGTTGTACATGTGCAGTTAGCTCCTCTTCATTACAAGAGATAGGAAGATTCTGGGCGCACCATTCCTGCGCCCAGAACATGTGATTTAACTTTAACATTTCAAAAACATTTATGGAAAAGTCACTGATGCACATGGTTTAGGTTTATAAAAATCTATTACTGGCTTGTTTGTTTGTTGTTGGTCTTTTGCCAAACCAGTGAAAGTGAAAAACATTTGTTCATTATACAGCCTTGTTAAATATAGAGCACTGTGATTTTATAAATAAACTGTAATATTTTTAGAGCTGCAGACGTGGTGTTTTATGGGTAATCTGTCAGAATGAATGCTCGCACCACAAGTTGTGATGCCAGCACATCTTGAGGATCCCATGTTCAACTTCTTTGCTCTAAAACTTTTCTGCTTTAACTGAGGCCTGATTTAAAAATCTTCAGCTGGGAACTAAACTGCACTTTGCTGAGAGATCGAAACTTATTTCAGTGAAGTGCTCGTGAATGTTTCAAATGTTCTCACCTAATAGATGGCAGGACTGAAATCTGGGAAAGAACATTTGAATTATAAATGCAATTTAATGGCTGAGCAGACAACCTTCATTGGGCTCTCTAGTCTTTGCAGACTGTTTGAAATGTTTAGAAAGAAATTCCACAACGTGTTTAAATACAACTCAGTATTTTGGATTCAGCCACACCACATGTGTAATGTTTGTCACAGACAATTACAGCTGCTCCATTACACACACAAAACACGCTCAGCACGTCCAGATCCCAAGTAATTCAGCATGTGGTGAACTCACACACCAGTAAAGACACACGAGACAGTGAATGGATGTGAACAAAAGCATCACGTTGAGGCTTGATGCACGACCAGCTGAGTGACTCTCAGCCACTAGACCCACAGAGATTCACTGATGAGCATTTAACTCCCCATCCTGTCCCAAAACCTCCAGCACATTTGTCTTCAGTTGGTTTCACTCTCCCCTTCACACACACACACACACAGAAACATCCATTCATTAACTCATCCTGTTTGTCTCAGACATGAGAATGTAAATACTAATTCTTTCTGTCAAAGCTTTCATTGTCAAATTAGACTCCACATGTTAGATTTGTGAACAACAAACCAAAGCAGCCCTGTGTTTTTCATCATTTGTTGTAAAAACAGTTCCTCTGGTGGCGTCCCTGCCCCCGGCCAGCCGTCCCCCCACTGTAAATCATGATAAAATGGCTTGCAGGTGTCAGGATTAATTGTATTGAGCGCTTGTTCTGGTCAGGATTAAAGAATACTCTAAAGGACTTTGGGCCAAAGACGCCGACACAGCTGCTGCTCTCCTTTTGCCAGGTCCCTTATTGCTGTTTGTTTGTTTGTTTGTTGGAATGGCCTCGTATCGTAGTACCAAGCTGGCTCGGACCAAAGTCCATCCTCCGGAGGACTGTAACAGTACGTGGAGTTTTGCCATGATTCATTCAGTTACTGTAAAAAGAAAGAGGGAAAAACATTCATCCTTCAAGAAGAGTTGATTCCAATCAGTAAAAAATTTGACTTTTGTTTATCCCGATGCAACAAATGAGCACAGAAAGAGAACATTCCAAGTTTAAGCACCATCTCATGTCAGGAGGTTTCTGCCCGTATCGTTTACGTAAAAGACAGAATCTGCCTGATTACGATGAACACGTTCTGTTTTGGGACATTCAGAACAGAACTGGAAACAGACTGCAGACCAGACAACAAGCCGTATGTAAATAACCAGTGACAGTGTTGTAAAGGTTTATACAATACCACTGGAAGCGTCAATATGAGTAGGGATGCACAACATTGGATCTTTGGCTGGTATCAGATATGCCGATATAACTTATTTGGATGATAACCGACACCAATATTTTACTGTACAGGTAGTCCTCGACTTACGACGTAGATCCGTTCCTATGCGGCGTTGTAAACCAATTTTCGAGTAAATCAAAATATACGTACTGCACCATATACATGTACAGTACTGTACTGTATTACCAAGCACTTAGCATATCCTAACACAGTACCCTACATAATTATGAAAAAACACATACGTTTGGGAGCCATAATGAAGGGAACAAAGAGTCAATGGCCTACTGGGATGCTGGTGACGCTGTATTCCTCTGTCCATCCGTTGTATTCTCTATTCCATTTACAACGTAAAACCGCCGTCCAGCTCGGTCCAGAGCGTTTACAGTACATAACGTATCCCTCCTCCTCTGTATCCCTCCGCCTCTGTATCCCTCCGCCTCTGTATCCCTCCGCCACCGCACCGCGTGCAGTACAATACTGTATTCTTCCGCTGCAGCGGCTGCTGCGTAACTCGAAAAAAGGCTGTTCATAGTAAATGGGAGATGCGTCGTAACCACGAAACGTCGTAACTCGAGACCGTCGTAACCCAAGGACTACCTGTATATACATTCCTTTGTCAGAACAAATCTCTCTTATTTAGGCTAATTTGTTACAAAAATGGTGTAACAGCTTTAAGAGCTGTTGACATATATTCAGTAACAGCCATATGATATGCATAGCACTTTAACTTGTATTAAATGAAAATTGTTAAATGTTATTTATTAGCATTAGTCACTGGCGATGCTGTCTCACTTGTGGAGGCTTGTTCCAGGTTCCTAGCTGCCATGTGGGATCCTCTGTACTCCTGTGCATGAAGGACATACTTTTTAAGTTCAATGTTTTTGTCTATCCATTGTGCTGTAAGACTAATCATGCTAACGGGGCTAACACGACGTCCAAGTGTCTGTGGTAAAACTCACCCAACAAGTTGTGCTATCGACTATTAGCTTCTCAATGGTGTCGGAAATGACGGCTTGTAACTCTGGTAACGTTACGTCGGAAAAACATCTCCGACTGCGGACGATGTAGCGAGGCTCGGCGTCCAAACATCTTTGGAATCTGACATCCTCACCAATGAAAAATAAAACTTTCACAACGCCGCCATTTTGAATTTTCCTCTCTGCCGTGAGATCGGGTAGGCGCGCGTGACGTCATCGTGTTGTGATGGCGCTGCAACGTCATACCTTTGCGCTGCCTCTGCAGGCAAAAAACAGTGCCTTGTATTTCGGCGAGTTATTTTAATGGAATGTCCGATGTCCGATATTGAAATATAACGCTAATATCGGTCGATACCGATACCAGGCCGATAATATCGTGCATCCCTAATACAGGTATATAGTTTTGGAAGACTTTTTCTTTCTCGGCTGAGTAGATTTTATGAAACAGAAATTCTATGAAATGCATATTGGTAAATTCCATCCATTCGTTATCTTCATTAAATTCTTCTTTAGCGGGTCACTCACAGGGGGTCACTGTTGCCCATATCCAGCAGTCATTGGACAAGATGTTGGGGACACCCTGGACAGGTCTTCAGTCCATCACAGGGACACCTAGACAGGTCTTCAGTCCATCACAGGGACACCTAGACAGGTCTTCAGTCCATCACAGGAACACCTAGACAGGTCTTCAGTCCATCACAGGAACACCTAGACAGGTCTTCAGTCCATCACAGGAACACCTAGACAGGTCTTCAGTCCATCACAGGACACCTAGACAGGTCTTCAGTCCATCACAGGACACCTAGACAGGTCTTCAGTCCATCACAGGGACACCTAGACAGGTCTTCAGTCCATCACAGGAACACCTAGACAGGTCTTCAGTCCATCACAGGAACACCTAGACAGGTCTTCAGTCCATCACAGGGACACCTAGACAGGTCTTCAGTCCATCACAGGGACACCTAGACAGGTCTTCAGTCCATCACAGGACACCTAGACAGGTCTTCAGTCCATCACAAGAACACCTAGACAGGTCTTCAGTCCATCACAGGAACACCTAGACAGGTCTCCAGTCCATCACAGGAACACCTAGAGACAAACGAGATAAACAACCATCCACTCTCACTCACAGGGACAATTTAGAGTTACTAATCAGTCCAACATGCATGTCTTTGGTCTGTGGGAGGAAACTGGAGTACCCGCAGAAAACCCATGCAGCACGGATAGAACATAAAAACTCCACCCAGAAAGGTCTCAGGCTGGGATTTAAACCAGCGACCTGCCCACTGAGAGGCGGCAGCTCAACCAGCTGTGCCACCATGCCACCCGTGGTAAATTCCACTTGTGATTTTATTCAAGAGCTAAATCAGGGATGTCCGATCCTGGTCGTTGGGGGCCTCCATCCTGCATGTTTTAGAGGTTTCTCTGCTCCACCCTGAGCTAAATCATTTAAATTGTTTTAATGCTCCTTCTTCATCTGGTTGTGACGAGTCCACTGACGCCAGCTCCTCGTGGTTTTTGATGAACAGGCACATATCCAGTCAGAAAGCTGGCTGTGCGTTCCTGAGCAGGTTAGTTTTATGACTTGATAATCAGGTTTGTAAAACCACTGGGCTCAGCTGGGTTGTTTGGACCAGATTTAAAGAAACCCTGATGAACTTGATTGGTGCATTTGAACAAAAACGGGCAGTTTGTTCAGCCATGTGTGTTTGTCTTAACTGTAGTTTTAGTTGGCTTTAGTTGTTTGTTTTTTCTTCCCATTTCTGTGTTTCTAATCGATTTAGCTATAGGTTTGTGTAACTTTTGGCAGCTGTTCTTATGTTTCTGTATTTGCATTTCTTTGTGTTGTTTTCGTTGTTTCGTTTCACCACAAAAGTGTGGAGAACCACACTTGTATATTCATTTAGTAGAGAAATGACATTTTCGATGGCTTTTAACAGACAGGTAAACATCTGTTGCAGGTTCTTGGACATTCCTTTGTTGTGAATTCACGGGCTTGAATACCGGTAGTTGCAAAGTACTTTGTAGAAAGTAATTTTCTTAAACTTCATAAATCACAAAAAGAAACATATAGATCAAAGAGACTGAATAAAAGTCACTCAGGTTGTCAAAAAGAAGCGTGTATAATGTAAAAGCTTTATTTTAGGCCACTTTCACATCCTCACAAAGTCATCACAACATATATTTTTAAGGTCCAGGGTGTTTCAGTCATGTAAGAAATTATTTTCCAGCTGTTTGCTATTTAAAATAACATCTTAAATTAGTACTTGGAGCAATAAAATGAGTCATGTAATATTTTATTTAAGAAAAAACTGATTACAGTCTCTGAGGACAACATGCCAGAAGAAATGTCTTAACAAAACCCAGATGTTCTTGAAGTTCTGCATGTTTTTTTATTATTTTTTTTTTATTATAATAACAATCAACTACGGAGCAATTGAAATATTTAGATGCTTTTTCTGAACACCTTGAGAACTAAGGCAGTTTTAAAGAAATGTAAGTTTGTAGCACAAGTTTATATGTTGGATGGACTGGAGAAGGATCACAGCCTCTGATTTAGACATTTCCCACAGCGGTTAGCTCGACCTGTCAGGTGTAACTAATAACGTTAATGATGGTGCAGTCCCGTTTCGGTGGCCCAGTGAGCCATAACAGCGAGCCAGTAGACACAATGGTGGAGGCCTGGGCCCAGCAGAGGAGCAGCCAAATGAAAAACTGCCAGCATTAATGTTATTAGCTACACCTTTTGTGGGCCAGCCTTAAAGAGGGAACATCTGTTGAATAATGAGAGAACGATGCATTATTTTATCATTTGTAAAATCATGAACTTTCATAGTTGCCATCAATTAATTGCTTGTCAAAACAAGAAACACCCGAATTACATTTTTACATCTCTGAAAGGTAAATAAGGAAAAAAAAGTCACTTTAACTAAACTTAAAGTAAGTTTTCCTCTGAAACACAAACAAACAAAAACTGAAAATAATGGTTTTGGAGGCGTTTGGCGTGCGGTCGAAATGAAACTTGTTGGACCGCTTGTTTATAGTCTCGAGCTGTTCCAAGCACGAACCAGCCTCACCAGAAATGCATCTTTACGTAAAGTGGGAGCTCAGAGGGTCTGCCATGGTTTTTAATCATACTTGGACCGCTTGTTTATAGTCTCGAGCTGTTCCAAGCACGAACCAGCCTCACCAGAAATGCATCTTTACGTAAAGTGGGAGCTCAGAGGGTCTGCCATGGTTTTTAATCATACTTGGAAAGCATAACATCACAATTACCTTGCACCTTGAGTCCAAAACCCCCAGGAGGTTGCCTATTATAGAAATGAGCGCTGCTCCAGAGAGGCCGGAGGGTAACTGGATACCCACAGGGATTAAAGAGGGTGAGACCGAGGGTTCCTTCAGCATGTTCCACGTTCCTCACAAAGTTCTGGGGTTTTGTTTAAAAATATAGCCTCTACTGTATAAGTATATGTTTTATTTAGGATGTTGCTTTTTTACTTTAATACAAATCAACACTTTTGTGGAAAGATTTTGTTTTTGTCTCATATCTTCTTCTTCTTGAGTCATCCTCCTCCGTCTCACTCTGTCCTCACTCCAACTTCATGTCCTCTCTAACTGCATCCATATATTCTTTATCTGTTTCCTGGCAGCTGCATTTCTAACATACTTCAACTTATACACTCACTGTCGTACTCACAGCAGTCACGTGCCGAAGTGTCCCTGAGCAAGACACTGAACCCCTCATTGCCTCCGATGTGCGTCCCATCGGTGTATGGATGTGATGAAGCACTGATTGTTCTTGTGTAGATATAGGAATGAATGGGTAAATGAGGGCACAGGTTGTAGTGTACTGTAAACCGCTTTGAGTATCTCGATAAGAAAGAAAGACGATGTATAAGTACAGTCCATTAACATGTCCAAACCATCTCAGTGTGTCCTCCTTAACGTTATCTCCCAGTTGTCCAACCTGTGCTGTACCTCTGATGATCTCATTCCTCAGCATCTTCATTTCTGCCACTTCCAGTTCTGTCTCCTGTCTTTTTGACCACGTCTTTCCCTCCTCATGGTCCTCGATAAACAGTAGCACAATTTCCGCCAGCACCCTGTTAGTCAACAGCACCGGTGGCGGTCGTGTTAACCCGGACCTTGACCGATCCTGTATGGTTTTGCCTTGATGAACTTGCATTATAGTTTTGGAAAAAGAGTTTTACATAAGATGCTCTTCCTGACACAACCATCACCATCTACCCGGGCTTGGGACCGGCACAAGAGATACGCTGGCTATAGTGGCTGTTTTTTGTCTCATATAATTTAGTTTTATAAAAGAAACCCAAATTGATAATGTCATTCAAATGACTGTAAAAAGGAAGGCAAATAGTTAAAAGTTTGCAAGTTCTTTTTACTGGTTAGATTTTCCGACCCAGTTTGATGCTATAAATTAGGTTGACACATATTTCTGACTTTCCATGTTTGTGCGTGAAAGTCTGCTTTTGTAACCTTTAACAGCATAAACACACTTTTTTCTTTTTACTGTGAGAGCACATCACAACATCACAAATTATTAATTAAAATATTGAGCAAGATAGATTAAAAAGGTGTTAAATCCGATTGAAACCAAATAAAATGCACATGAATCTATTTGTTTGTTTGTTGTAAACCTAAAGGAATATTCTGCTAAATGTGCTTTAGATATTTTGCCATGAACAATCCGAACGAGCTGCGTGGTGATGCGGTCACCGCTGTCGCCTCACGGCAGGAAGGTGCTGAGTTCGAAACTCTTGTGAGGAGTGAGTGGGTCTGTGTGTTGGAGCGATGGGCAAGCGACCAGTGCTGCACCTCGAGCGCTGCCAAAGGTACCAGATACCTGAACACCATGAGTCCAGGAGCAGTGGTGTCTCTTTGTTTCACCGAAGGTGCACGGTTTATTTCACATCAGTACAATAAATATTGCTCTAGTGACAATAAATTTCAGATCAAATTTTAATTTTATGATGGTCACTGTTTTGGGGTTTTCATTGTGTCATTTTGGCGTCTTTTGCTTTTATTTTGTTTCTTTTCTTTAGTTCGTTGATGTTGTTCTGCTCTGCCCTCACACCTGATCACAATCAGCCAATCATCCCACCTGTTCTGCATCAGTTTTTTTTTTTGCTCCTTCAGTATACAGCATACTTAAAGCTTCAGTATGTAGCTTTTTTTATGAACATATTTCTTCACTCTGTCACTACCTCCTGACAGACTGATGTTAGCCAGGTAATCTCTGAAAAAAAATTAAAAAAATATTGTCCCCTTGCTTCTCCAGGTGGTAAATAAGCATTTCTAAAAAGAAAAGGTGACCCGCCATTTTCCAGCCAATAAAAACAGAGTTTGTAACCAGCCAATAAAAACAGAGCTTGAATTTGAATCAGCCAATAAAAACAGAGCTTGAATTTGAAATTCAACAGACCACAAGGGGGCAGAGCCACATATGGCTCTGAGGGGGAGGGATCAGAATGCTTTGCCTGTTGAAAATATTTCTAAGTGCTGCAGTTCTACAGAAACTGCATACTGAACCTTTAACTCTGGGTATCGGCCAATACCAATCCAGTTCCAATATCATCATCATGTGTGTTACACCATATTCTGTGACTACCGTCTTAACATTGTGTGAATTAAACCCAATGAAGACACTCTGAGCCTCACAACAGGAAACACCCAAACTTTAATAGCACACAAGAGGCAGGTCTATATCACAGACTTTCATCTCACTCATGGTGTGGCCGGAACACTAACATGCCGCTAAGCATTATGGGAAAGACAACACAGTCCACTCCCCGTATACTGTAGTAAGAAAATGTGGATCGTGCATCCCTAGTTTTTACGTGCCGTCGTAACTCGAATTTCGACGTAACTCGGAAAATACATCCAAACTGCACCTTATACGTACAAGACTGTATTTTACCAAGCACTTAGCCTATCCTAACACAGTACCCTACATAATTATCAAAAAACACATACATTTCAGAGACATAATGAAGTGAAAAAAGAGTTAATTTCCTACTCTGGAATGCTGGTGAAGCCATTTCCTCCGTTCCTCGTCCCTCCTCCGGATTCTCCATTCGTTTACGTTGTAAAACCGCCGTCCATAAAACAGCTACTTTTCCACAGCTGCTGCCTGTCCAGCTTGCTCCATCAAGTTTTGTTTTGTTTTTTGAATGTCCAGAGGACCAGACTTATGCTACGTTCACACCGAACGCGTTTTGAGCTGCAGGAGCGTCTGGTTTACATGCAAAGTCAATGGGGGACGCGCCTCTAGGGGTCGTGCGTCGCGTCACATCCGTTTGGAGTGGTGCGGAAGGGGCGGCAGAGCGTTTTCCGTGCATGCGGTGCCCGCGGCAGCCGGCACCGCTCGACTTGAACAATCTGAACTTTCGCCGTTCAACGCGTCTTGACAACCAATCAGGGAGAGTTCACAGCTATGTGACGCGGTAACGAGGGGACGGATGTTGCGCAAGTGTGACGTATTGTTGAGACACAGAAACAACCCGCAAATTCGTGTTCAAGTATGGAGGAGAAACTCACCGTTGCTGTGTTTCCATCCAGTCCTTGCCTGGCGGAGTGTCAGTGAGGAAGTCGGGATATCGGGTAAGTTTTGAATTGTAAACTCCTCCCACACCCCGCCGCCACCGCCGCTGCTGCTTCTCGTTCCGGTCTGAACACCAGTGCGTCCAGTGGGTCCACCTTGAGGCGTTTCGTGCTTTTTGACCGCTCAAAATGCGTTCGGTGTGAACATAGCATTAGCTTTTTTAGAGAATACAGGGCAAGCTGTAGCAGCTGTAGCTACCGCAGCTAGCAAAACCGGAAACTGGAAACTTCGTAAATCGGCTTCAAAATTCAAAATATATATTTTTTTCATGGAGATGCTAGCCTGGCCCTCGCCTTCCTGCACAGCTCCGCTCAATTCTCATTTCCCTTCACTGCACAGTCTGGGACTTCACCCACCCACAAGGATTTCTCCGGTAGATTTTTGTTCGGACCAATCAGAGAACAGAAGGGGTGGAGTTTTGGACCCTAACCCACGCCCCCACCAGTCCCAGCGCGCAGAGCCCTATAAAAGGGCTCTGCCAGCGCTCAGTCAGCGAGCAGCGGCATGTTCTCATTCAAAGCGATGCAAAGCGATGCAGGATTGTTTTATATGTGACACAAATTTATTAATTTCCCCTTCTTAATCCCTTATCTGGAGTTTTCTTTTGTTTTGTTTTTTCCCAAAAGTTAAGTAATCGCTCCCTCGTCCTCCTTCTCCTCCACCCTCCTGCTGAGTAAAATGAACACGGAAATGCCTCAGGTTGTCACGAGAATTAAACTCGGGTTTTAGTTGCTGACCGAGTCCCATCAGATTTTCTGGTGTTTTGGTGAGCTGGACCAGCGATCCATGGTTTGATTTTATTGTATTAAAACGTTTTATAACATATAAACACAGAATTTGCGCAGCGAGAGAAACGCTGCAAGAGGCGGAGCAGCTGTCAGTCAAGTTCACCAGAGCACGGCATCATTCAAAGCGATGCAAAGCGATGCAGAACTGTTTTATATGTGACACAAATTTATTAATTTCCCCTGCTTAATCCCTTATCTGGAGTTTTTTGTTTTTTTTCTCCCAAAAGTCAAGTAATCGCTCCCTCGACCTCCTTCTCCTCCACCCTCCTGCTGAGTAAAATGAACACGGAAATGGCTGAGGTTGTCACGAGAATTAAACTCGGGTTTTAGTTGCTGACCGAGTCCCTGCAGATTTTCTGGTCTTTTGGTGAGCTGGACCAGCGATCCATGGTTTGATTTTATTGTATTAAAACGTTTTATAACATATAAACACAGAATTTGCGCAGCGAGAGAAACGCTGCAAGAGGCGGAGCAGCTGTCAGTCAAGTTCACCAGAGCACGGGGGGTGGCTCTGAGGGGAGGGAGCAGAATGCTTTCCCTGTTCAAAATATCCAATGGTTTTGTTCCTAAGCAGAGGCCAACGCCTCCAGCAAGAATCGTTTTTCAATGGGAAAAGTCCAGACCCTAGTACGAAGCGAAGTGAAGGACAAGGGTCTGGTTTAAACCAGGCTATGGAGATGCATGTCGTGACCACAAAATGTCGTAAGTCGAGGCCGTCGTAAGTCGAGGCCGTCGTAAGTCGAGGAATACCTGTATTTAGTTCTAGGCTTTGTAGTTTTTAGAAACCATATGTACGTATATGCCACGCCTGCTCAAACTCACTGACCGGTTTTCATCGTATTAAAAATGATCACGTGACTCTGAAAGTAGAGGCCGGGTTCAAAAGTAAAATTAAAAACGTGTGTTTGCTTTGACGTCTCTGAACATTTTTCATCTGAGATTGGATTTTCAAGAACAAACAAAAGAAAAACTGGACCACAAAATGTAAAAAGATTAAAATTCTCCACCCTGAAGAGAGAACTCACACCCCGGACGTAGCTCAGTGTCTGAGGAACAAAAAATTTAAAAAAAGGACAACTACATCAAAAACCAATCTGGCTTTGTGGTTATATCAACAGAACAAAGACACATTTCCCTGCTGAGTCATGTCATGCTCACTACTTTTTTCCCAGCATGCATCAGACCTTGGAGGCATCAGTTTGAGTTGTGCACAGATGATGATCTGTGGGGCGGCAGAGCACCTGCTGTGAGATGAAGAAAGATTCAAAAAGTTTCCTGCAAAATTAAACTCAGAAAGCTCCGTCTCACAGGAGCAGCACCTGTGCAACCTCATTAAATCCAGAACAAAAGCGCTTTCAAGATTCTCTTCCTCAACCTCAGGATGTTCACGTTTTGATTACTACCGCTCCGGGACTGTTCTGACTGTCATCACGTTGGGCAGCTAAAGTTTCCTTTAATCAACAGTCATGAAATCAGAATATCGTGAGTTGATGTAATGCACTTTTTTTTTTTTTTTAACAGATTCAACACATGATTTTTGTTTCTGTGTGGGAAAGATACATATTTTCAAAATATTGTGTCAGGATTAAAAACCATCAGAGCTTATGAAAGCGAAGATGTCGCTGTTTGACCTTCGTTTCTGCTCATTTAATGTGTAAAATGTTTCACAGTCGCCGGTTCTCTCCAGGATCCATCAGCTGATCCGGTGGCAGCTGCGAGCGATATTTACACGAGTGGATCAGGACCATATGCAGATTATAAATGTTAAGAGTTTGATAAATCCCTTATTGGTCACGGTCCACTTTGTCATGCTGTTACATGTTCTGCACTGACAGATAAGAAAAGCAGGAATATAAACAGCTTTTATGAATTTCAGATCACAACACACTCACTTCACCTCAGCTGCCGCGGGAGAAATGTGAACTGGGTGTGGGTCTTTTAATACATTGATAATATTCTCACATTGTTTGACACTCACAGTTTCAGCTGCATGTTTCAATGCACTAAATGTATTTTTTACTGACAAGACTGAACTGAACCAACCATCCATGATCTTTACCTGCTTCATCCTTCATCATTCAGGTCTCTCTTGTAAACGAGTCCCTGAGACTCAATGGGATTAACCCGTCTAAATAAAGAATGAATGAATGAATCCTGTTTGGGTCACGGGGGTCATTGGTGCCCACAACCAACAGTCACTGTGTGAGAGGCAGGGGACACCTGGACAGGTCTCCAGTCCATCAAAGGGACACATAGAGACAAATGAGACAAACAACCATTCACTCTCTGGACAATTTAGTTACCAATCAGACTAACATGCATGTTTTTGGTCTGTGGGAGTAACCGGAGAAAACCCACGCAGCACAGAGAGAACATTGCAAACTCCACCCAGAAGGGTCCTCGACCGGGATTTGAACCAGTGACCTTCTTGCTTAGAGGCGGAAGCTTTACCAGCTGTGCCTCCGTGCCACCCCTTCAAGTGTAAGTACTGTATTTTCCATTGTATAGGTCACACCGGTGTAATAATAATAATAATTAATAATAATAATTAATTCAATTTATAACGCACTTTTCATTACTGAAAATCTCAAAGTGCTACACATATATTGAATGCTACACACATTCATAAACCGGTGGCGGCAGACTACCATGCAAGGTGCTTTCCAGTCCTACCGGGAGCAACTCAGGGTTAAGTGTCTTGCCCAAGGACACAACGACACATGGTGCGGGTCCCGGGAGTCGAACCGCCAACTTTCCGATCGGGAGACGACTGCCATTACCACTACACCACGGCCGCCCCCACGGTGTATAGGTCGCATTGTCCGATTTTCATCAATAAATTGGAAAAATCCAGAAATAGGTCGCACCGGTGTATAGGTCACACCTACGTCACCGCCGATGTAACGCGTCATCCACCGCTGACGTGACGCGTCACCGCTGAGACAACCCGGCAATATGGACCGAGTGTTTAGCTCTGCTGCAAATGTCTGCCACAGGAGCGCACAGCAAGGCTTTTAAGAAGATTAACACGGTAAAAACAATTATTTGTTTGCTAAAAATTATAGCTGACATTATAGCACAAGGGTTAGTGGTTTATTAGCCGAGTGGTTTATTAGCTATTTGCTAAAATATACACGGAAATAAAACGAATGCTAACAGAAGAGTCCGTCTCTCAAAACACAAATAAAAAATCGAATTTAATCTCAAATGCTTCATCCAGGCCAACAGTTAGTACATTAAAGCCTTATAATTACACTCTGTAAGCAGAAAAAATATACACCTAGTGGTTTCGAAGCTATAACGTAAACAGAAATAAAACCAATGCTAAAAACAGAAGCTAACTGCAGCTCACCGCTAATAAAATATTGTTTTTTTTTATTTATCTCAAACATCTAATAAAGCTACTCACTTGTAAATGTCCATACAGTGATTACATTCTGTAAGTTTCAGAAAAATCAGCTGAGTGGTTCTTGACTTATCTTGCTAACAAACAGCTAAGAAACACAGAGCTAAAAGAAGTTACCTCCAGACCAGGAGGCCGACAGAGTCAGTCCGAGCAGAGGAGTTTTTTTTCGGACACATGAGCTGGAAACGGTTGGTGTACTCCTCTGGAAGTTTCCCCCTAGCGGCCGAAAGTGGTACTGCACCATTTTCTGCCAAAGTGAAAAACGGTCATAACTGAGCCAAAAATTGGTCTAAAAATATGGGAAAAATTCCATAAATAGGTCGCACTGGTGTATAGGTCGCAGGCCTTGAAAAAAACCATAAAAAGGTGTGACCTCAGAGCACCTGTGAGGAAGCGGACGCGGGCACACCTTGGCTGCCGCTGCTCCTCATACTTTTTGCTCTTTGAAGCCTTTTTTTTACTACTTTCTGCTGTTTTTTTTCACCGAGCCTTGTTGGACATTTCTACCTTTCTCGATTGCAGAGTGCGGCAGGCCTAGGCCTGTGTACAGCACCTGTACGAGCCGACGCGGACATTTCTACCTTTCTTTGAACATTTCTACCTTTCTTGAACGCAGAGTGCGGCAGGCGTTTTGCCTGTGTACAGCACCTGTGTGAACGGACGCGGACATTTCTACCTTTCTTACCTTTCTGTGATTAAGTTTTAGAGCAACTGTCTTTTCTGACTGCGTTGTGGTTCTGCAAACGTTATAAGTTGCCGGTCAAAGCAGATGACCGCTTGTCCTGAGCCTGGGTCTGCTAGAGGTTTCTTCCTTCTAAAAGGGAGTTTTTCCTTTCCACTGATGCCTAGTGCTTGCTCAGGATAGGAGACTGCAGCCAGGCCAAGATTTGACTTGTTGCTGGATTCATTAGATAGAAAACTTTACTAGTTTAACCGGAATTTTATTAGTGGGGGCTGTTAGCTCCCGCTAGCTCCAGAACGAATTTAGCTTAAAAAACCACGTAGCTGCATTTATTGTTCGCTTACCTGCTGCCTCTGTCACCCTCCTGGGTCCTCTGGACTGTTTTGGATTTTCTCCTGTGCTCCTCTTCGAGGTAATGATCATTCAAATTACCTCTTTCTGCTTCTTGTATATCTTTCTTGGAGCCGTGGGCCTGCTGTTAGCGGCTAGCTCTGTGCTAGCTTCCACCGGATCGACAACAATGTTGACCTACTCCGCTTCGCAGCTGTTTGAATTTAACAACTGCTCCATTCCTCCTTCTATTTCGACCATTAAACAACTGGGACTTCTGCGTAGACCTCGTTACATCCATAGAAGCTCTCGAAAGAAATTAGTTCACTTTAGGCAAACTGGCTCTGACTCGATTGCTACTGTCTGGTCTGAGAGACGTGTCGCACCTCGACGACGTCATCAGAACGCTGCGTCTGTGGTCCTTTGTAGTCCACAGCACACGAAGTGGCAAGGAAAACGTGGAGTGGACTTCAGTCTGCTTAAACCTCTTCAAAAACAATCTGCTCCAACTAGTATTAAAATAGAACTTTTTAATGTTCAATCACTTTCAAACAAATCATGTCTAATTCATGATCACATTTTGGAGAAGAATTTGGACCTCATGTGCCTCACAGAAACTTGGCATAGACCGGATGTGTACAGTTCTTTAAATGAAGCTTGTCCATCTGGATACAGCTATCTGCAGAGAGCCCGCAGCACTGGCCGCGGTGGTGGTCTGGCTGTAATCTACCGCAGTAGTTTAGGGCTGTCGCATCTGGTTTCTCAGGATTTTTCTTCTTTTGAATGTCTGGCTTTCAGCTTCAAAGCCCCACTCCTGATGAATGTTATATTAATTTATAGACCTCCCAAACCGCATGTTTCATTTAACTCAGAGATACATGACCTCTTCACTTATTTCTGCACCTCCCCTGTGAAGACTATTTTTCTTGGCGACTTGAATATCCACGTGGACAATTCCTCTTCACCTCTGGCAACAGATTTTAAGTCTCTTTTGGATTCTCTTAATCTCACTCAACATGTTGACGCCCCTACGCACAGCAGGGGGCATACTCTGGATTTGGTGATTACAGACACTGTACTCATCAATAACTTATCTGTATATGACCTGGGTGTCTCAGACCACAGGGTCATCTCCCTGGAAGTGCCTTCATCTTCGCCTGCTTCAAACCCAAAACGACCCATCCAGTTCCGTGACCTTAAAAACATTTCCCTTGATGTTCTGTCTGCTGATCTTCACACCCTGACCGCTGTCAATCATCCTTCTGCAGATGACTCTGTGGATTACTACAACCAATCTCTTGGGGAGCTCCTGGACCTACATGCTCCCTTGAAAACAAGACTGGTGTCTTTCTCCCGTTCAGCCCCTTGGTACACTGATGAGCTGCGCAAGATGAAGGCAACTGGCCGTGCTATCGAGAGACGTCTAAAATCATCTGGTCTCTCGGTACATAAGCAGGCGTACAAAGAACATCAGAAAGCGTACGCCTATTCTCTTAAAGAAGCACGCTCCAAATATTATTCTAACATCATCAACACCTGCCCTGGAAACTCTAAACAGCTCTTCTCCACAATAACTCGTCTGCTTAATCCCATTAAACAAACTCTTGAGGACTCTGCTCAAAAATGCGAGCTGTTTCTTTCATCTTTTAAAACCAAAATTGACACTATCAGATCTCAGCTCCACAACCTCCCTGTTCTCAGTGTGCCATCTACCCGTCTGCATTCTGGGACCCTTAACAGCTTTGACGAAGTTGTTCAGAGTGAGGTGGAGGCCATCATCAAGAAAATGAAGCCTTCATCCTGCGCCCTGGATCCTTTCCCCTCGTCTCTCATAAAATCCAATCACTCTGCAATAGGCCCACTTATCACTCAAATAATAAATCAGTCTCTTCAATCTGGTCATGTTCCACTGCCTCTAAAAACTGCCATCATTAGGCCTCTTCTGAAAAAATCTAATTTGGATCCCGACATTTTTTCTAATTACCGCCCAATTTCACACCTCCCTTTTCTGTCTAAAGTGCTGGAAAAAGCAGTTGCTGCTCAGCTGCAGGATCACTTACAACAACACTCCCTGTATGAGAAGTTCCAGTCTGGATTCAGGGCAGCTCACAGTACTGAGACTGCACTGCTGAGAGTTACTAATGATGTCCTCTTGGCTGCTGACACTGGCTCTCCCTCCATCCTTGTCCTCCTTGACCTCACTGCAGCCTTCGACACTGTGGACCATAGTATCCTCCTCCACCGTCTTCATGTGGAGGTCGGTCTCTGTGACACCGTCCTGGACTGGTTTAAATCTTTCCTCTCCAATAGGCTGGAATGTGTTAGTCTTGGCAACGCCACGTCCCAGACAGTCTCTGTCTCCTGTGGTGTCCCTCAGGGGTCGGTTCTGGGGCCCCTGTTGTTTTCCCTTTACATGCTGCCTTTAGGTCAAATTATTAATCAGTTCAACATTTCTTTTCACTGTTATGCCGACGATACACAGCTTTACATCAGGACTGGAGCATCCTCATCTTCCACCTTGTCATCTCCATCTTCACTCACTGCCCTCTCTGCCTGCCTGGAGGCAATTAGGGCATGGATGAATCAGAACTTTCTTCAATTAAACT
>JBBPBX010045029.1:0-27193 GCA_038048925.1 Garcialebias charrua
TGAAACACCCACAACTGCCTCCACCCTCATTCGCCCCACCCTGACCCCCTGAGCAAGGCCCTTAACCCCCACCATCTGCTTCCTAACAGGTCTCTCTTGAAAATGAGTTATCGTGGGTCAATGAGACTACATAAATAAAGGGTAAATGGAAAAAAAAATAGCCTGGTTGGGATGGGATCTAGCAGACATATGGATGGTTTGGATGAAGCTATTATTTTTTTTTACAATTCAGAGAGCTCAACAGAATAACAATCCAAACATAAATCAGGTTCTAATGACATTTTTAAAGTTGTCTCATCTGACTCAGAACCAGTGGGGATACTGTTGATTTGAATGTTTTCCCCAATTGTCTTAACTGAAACAGTTTTATTTATAAAGAATCTCATGAAGTCATCACTGCTAATAGTTGTAGGGATACATGAATCAACAGAGATAGGATTTTTCATTACTGAAAAGGAAGTTGTGTTATGTCATAATATTCAACTATAGAAATCACATTTCCTGCAATATTCAGTGTGAATGCTTATTGCTGGAAACTTGCTGAAAAACAGCTGAAATGGAACTGAAATGGAATAACAAATTTAAAAAAAAATTAACAGAACAAAGCATAATACACATTTGCTGAATTGTGTTTAAATAAGCAGAAATTAGCACAAAAATTAGGAAATTAGCTTAGAAAAAAGCTGAAATTAGTGACAAAAAAGGTAGTAGCTGAAAAGGTAGAAAGAGGTTTAAACTACCAGAAAGAAGTGGAGAGCACATGTTTGCTGAATTAGGCAGAAAAAGGTTGAAATGAGTGCAAAAAATGTGGAAATAGCTGAAAAAGCTAGCATAAATAGCATAGCACCTCACTTGCACTGGAGTCAGTTCCCACCTGCCTGAAGACCGCGACCATCATCCCAGTCCCAAAGAGCTCCACAGTGACTGGTCTGAATGACTATAGACCGGTGGCCCTCACCCCGATAGTCGCTAAATGTTTTGAGAAACTGGTCATGTCCCACATCAAGGCAACCGTCAACATCAATGAGGACCCTCATCAATACGCATACCGTGAGAACCGATCAACAGAGGACGCCATTTCTTCCGTGGTCCACACTGCTCTCACCCACCTGGATCAGAAAGACTCATACGTGCGTCTGCTCTTTGTGGACTTCACATCTGCCTTCAACACCATGATCCCCCAAACTCTGATAGACAAACTATCTACACTTGGACTAAGCCCCTCTATTTGTAACTGGGTACTAGACTTCTTAACAGACAGACCACAGTCCGTGAAGATCCACAACTTCTCCTCCTCCACCATAACCCTCAGCACTGGCTCTCCTCAGGGATGTGTGCTGAGCCCCCTTCTGTTCACTCTGCTCACATATGATTGTACAGCCACACTTCCAGGCTGTCATATTGTTAAGTTTGCAGATGATACAGCGGTGGTGGGATGCATCACAAACAATGATGAGTCCAGCTACAGACAGGAGGTGGAACATCTGGAGAGCTGGTGCAAAGAGAATAATCTTCACATGAATGTGAAGAAGACAAAGGAGATGATTGTGGACTTCAGAAGGAACAAACACACCCATGCCCCACTGAAAATAGGCGGGTCTGCAGTGGAAGTGGTCTCCAGCTACAAATACTTGGGTGTACACATGAATGATAACCTCAGCTGGAGCAACAACACCACCAGCCTGATCAAGAAAGGTCATCAGAGACTCTACTTCCTCAGACGGCTGAGACGAGCTGGTCTGAGCAGCCCAGTCCTCACCTCCTTCTACAGGTGTGCAGTGGAGAGCATCCTGTGCTCCAGCATCAACGTGTGGCATGGAGGCTGCACAGTTGAAGAGAGGAAAGCTCTGCAGAGAGTGGTGAAGGCTGCACAGAAGTCTGTTGGAGTCAGTCTCCCCACAATCACAGACATTTATACCTCCAGATGCAGGAAAAGAGCCACCTGCATCATGAAAGACCTCACTCATCCAGCACACTCACTCTTTGCCCCACTCCCCTCAGGACGGAGGTTGAGGAGCATCAAGTGTAGAACCACTAGACTGAGGAACAGCTTCTACCCTGAGGCTGTTAGACTCATGAATAAATAAAAATAAAATAAAAAATAAACACTGCAAAATATCACATCATACTGATGCTGATCTGTTTTCTTGTTGCTGTGTTCATCTGTGACCATCTGCTCATACAGACTCATGTTCGTGCTGCTGTTTATTCCCACTATATTAGGCTTAGTGTATTACTAGTTGATGTTTTTCTTAGTTAGTTCTAGATGTTATTACTGTTTTTCTCTTTCATTTGTTGTTGGATGTAACTGGGACCTCGTGTACATAATCTCGTTTTCATCACATGTACCACATGCGGTGCAAAAATGACAATAAAGACTCTCTGACTCTGACTCTCTGATAAAACAGCTAAGCTGAAATAAGATAGACTAGCAGAAATAAGCAGACAAAGGCACACCAAGCTGAAATTAGTAGAAATAAGTTAATTAGTCTGAAAGTAGCAGAGTAAATGCATTTACTGAGAAACTTAAGTTTTTAAAGCGTGATTTCATCCTGTTGTGGAGAAAACTCTTCCACATAGTACAGAAAAGGAGAACAACATTCACATTTTATTTCAAGACTGTACTGATGATGTGGATACGTGTGTTTCTGAATCCTCTGAATTGCCAAATGTTGTCAGAAAGACACATCTGGACTTTATCAACATCTGACCAGTTTTAGTTTTTGGTTGAAGTCTCTGCTGAGTTCACTATGGATGTGGAGCATCAGCCGCGTTTAGCTTCAGATACATGTTGTATATACTTCTGAACAGCAGGTGGCAGCAGCAGCACTACTGCAGTCTGAGAGAGGACAGGAAGTGACGTCACTGATAGAAAAAAAAAACATTCTGAGTTATATATATTTATTATTTCTCTAAAACTCGTGGGCAAATCTCACAGTTTTCTGGTGCTGTTCAGTCCGGATTGATCTAATCTAAGCACTGTTGAGTTGCTGGTTCGCTTTAAGCGAATGAATTGGTGAAGTTCGTGAGTCATTTGGGTTAATTTTTGTGCATCGATACCGCATTGCATTGTGGTAAATTAGGATATGTAAGAGAAAAGAAGTTTAACAGTGTATCTAAAATGTGTGAAAATATGAGTGAACCTTTGTGTAAACTTTTATGTTGAAACAAAAAACGTGAAGAGCTTGAGCTCCGAGGTTTTTTTTGTCTGTTGTATGTGAACCGTAAGTTAAAAGTGCAGGAGTGTAGAACACGAACTAAAAACAACGTACAGCATTTCATGGAAAGTTAAATATGATGTCAGTGGATCTTTAAAGTTGCAGTATGTAGCTTTTTTTATAAACATATTTCTTCTCTCAGTCACTATTTTTTGTCAGAGTGATGTTAAACAGGTAATCTTTGAGAAATACTATATTCCTCTGGCGTCTCCCGGTGGTTAAAATAGCATTTATAAAAACCAGAGCGGGCCGTTTTTGACCAGCCAATAAAAACAGAGTTATTTTCATGAACGAGCTTCCCCCGCCCTCCCCCCGCCTCTCCCAGCGGCAGCGCGCAGCAGCCGGGCAGTGGGCACGCTCCCGTCTCAAACAGTAGCTGTTTCAAGATGGCGGAGGTGGCGAGAGCCTCGAGTGCTCAGAGGATTGCAAAGCGATGCAGAGTTAGCAACTTTCCTGCTTGAAAAGTAAGTGTCTTTGCTTGACTCATGTGATAGCGCAAATGCCATGATATTATCTACAACAGGCTAAAATCGTTTTCCGGCCTACAGCTGACGTGATGCTAATGGCAGCAGCTAACTCATTCAACCTCAGTATTGTTTTGATACGTACATTTAGTTATCCTAACTTATTGTATTGTGGATCAGCATGCAGATATGTTGAAAGTACTGTAACTGCGCTGTCTGTGTAAGAGATGCATGATCAAAACAACTAGCAATTAGCATATTGTCTGCAGATCATTTGGTGTTCATAATCTAAAAGTCTGTTAGTTGTACTACACAATATATGTTGTTGATGCATACATCTCAACCTCTTTGGACGTTTACCTGTATAAAGGGCCTCAAAAATTATTAATTTTTGGAATAAAATCTGTAAAACTTGCGGTGGGGTGGACGAGTTTGCTGCGGACATGAGCCTGCAGTGAAGCAGGATGAAAGGAGAGCATAAAAAGTTCAAATTTTACTTCTAGCAGCAGAACAGGATGGAAGATGGCTGTTTGATGCTATTTTTTAAATCATCCTACATGCTTTGATATGTTAGATAAATTTGTCATTGTGTGATAAATGTGTTGAAAAGAATATCTGATTATTGTTTGAACTACATTATATGTTTTTATGCAGAGATGATGACTTTGGGGAAGGTCTGAGAAGTACAGTAGTGAATTTGGGGAGACTCCCATTCAGGTTTTGGAAACAAGGTAAGTAAGGGGAAACTGTATTTATGTCAAGATTATTTTATGGTTTGCACTGCAACTAATATAACTGTGATCATAATATTATTACACAATTTTAAAATGTAGATGGTAAGGTTGTATGTCTAATATTGTTTATGAAATGTATTTCCACCAGATATTACGGTAGGCAGAAACAAAAACCAAAGTTTAATAGTTGTTTTTATATAATCCATCCATCCATCCATCCATTTTCTTCCTCTTATCCGGGGTCGGGTCGCGGGGGTAGCAGCCTAAGTAGGGAGGCCCAGTCTTCCCTCTCCCCAGCCACTTGGAGCAGCTCCTCTGGGGGAATCCCAAGGCGTTCCCTGGCCAGCCGAGAAACATAGTCCCTCCAGCGCGTCCTGGGTCTTCCTCTGGGTCTCCTCCCGGTGGGACATGCCCGGAACACCTCACCAGGGAGGCGTCCAGGAGGCATCCTAACCAGATGCCCGAGCCACCTCAACTGGCTCCTCTCGATGTGGAGAAGCAGCGGCTCTACTCCGAGTCCCTCCCGGATGACTGAGCTTCTCACCCTATCTCTAAGGGAGAGTCCAGACACCCTGCGGAGAAAACTCATTTCAGCCGCTTGTATCCGAGATCTTGTTCTTTCGGTCATAACCCAAAGCTCATGACCATAGATGAGGGTGGGAACGTAGATCGATCGGTAAATTGAGAGCTTTGCCTTTTGACTCAGCTCTCTCTTCACCACGACAGACCGGTACAGCGCCCGCTTCACTGCGGACGCTGCACCTATCCGCCTATCAATCTCACGCTCCAGTTTTTATATAATGTATTTCTTTATTGTTATGGCTTTTCTGTGCTGCAATTTTAGTGGACATAAAATTAGAATAATACAGATGCACAATATTGACAATAAATATCTTTGAAGCTTATTTTTTTTATTATTTTATTTTTCTAACCACGTCACAGAAAATGTACAACTTTATAAATTTAAGAATTTTTAAAAAGATGACTTAATTAAAATTCTGTGTTCATGTATAACATACACAGACCAAAAACATGCATGTTAGACTGATTGGTAACTCTAAATTGACCCTAGGTGTGAGTGAGACAGGTCTCTCTTGTAAATGAGTCCCCGTGGCTCAACGAGGCTAGCCTGTATAAATAAAGGTTGAATGAATGAATGTTCTTCTTCCTCAGGTTGTCAGCGCTGTCCTGTTGATGATGATGGTGGTGGTGGTCCCACAGACAGCAGCAAAGCCACACAGGAAGTCCTTTGAAGGATTAGCAGAAGAAACGGTCCCTCTGCGTTTGGACCCAAACAATTTAGTTCCCAGCCTAAAAGTCAGTTCTTTGGCCAGCGACTCCATCTCACCGTGGACCTACAAGTGAGGCTTCAGCTCCTCAGTGTGTTGTCCTTCATGAAGCTCAGAGTCCTGTTAACAGTTTTTTGTCTCCTCTCTGTCCTCAGCATCTCCAGGGATGACAACATGTTCCCTCATGCGCTGTCGCAGGCTCACTGTTTGCTCAAAACCTGCCTGGACCACCAAGGACTGGAGGACGGGGGCCTGGAGTCCCGTCCCATTCTGCATCAGGTGCTGGTTCTGAGGCGAGTCAAGACGCCAGGGCCAGGCACAGCTACCACTACCGCCTGGAGTCCAAACTCATCTCAGTGGGTTGCACCTGCGTGAGACCGAAGGTGATCAACCAGCACTGAGGACTGACCCATGGAGACCAGATGAAGACCATCTCCACGTGGGGTGTCCTCCAAAGATCTGTGGCAGGGTGTGGCCTTGGGGCAATTTCAATCCCAAAAATCCTCAATTAAAAGAAAAGAACTTTTAAACGAGTTGATGAAGTTTATCAATGAACCTTAATTTTTTTATTTATATATACTGTATATATATATATATATACAGTAGTCATTCATTCATTCAACCTTTATTTAGTCAGGTAAATCTCATTGAGCCTCGAGGGCTCATTTACAAAAGTGACCTGCTACTAACTAAAGAATGATGAACAGCAATGGTAGAATATGTTCATCATTCTACATTCATATATATATATATATATATATATATATATATATATATATATATATATATATATATATATATATATATATATATATATATATATATATATA
Organism: Garcialebias charrua; assembly: GCA_038048925.1. Classification (NCBI taxonomy): domain Eukaryota; kingdom Metazoa; phylum Chordata; class Actinopteri; order Cyprinodontiformes; family Rivulidae; genus Garcialebias; species Garcialebias charrua. The sequence goes on from JBBPBX010045029.1 coordinate 6,536, forward strand.
TATATATATAGATATATATATATATATATATATATATATATATAGATATATATATAGATATATATACATATATATATATATATATATACATATATAGATAGATATATATATACATATATAGATATACAGTATATATATAGTATATACTGTATACTGTAGTTATAAATATAGTTATTTTTTTATATAGATACCTATATTTATAACTATATATATATATATAGTATATATACATATAGATACCTATATTTATAACTATATATATATATATATATTATATATATACACAAATGAAAGAGTGGAGATCAGGTGGTTCTCTATGGACTTTAGATGTTTGGACAAGCTGACAATCTGGAGAAGCTCCACATATTTATTGACCTGACCCACTTAAGTGAAGACCAGATCAGTCACCTGGGCCCTGCTTGCTGTTCTGTTGCCCTGAAGGCTGCAGGTTAGGAAGAATTTGGAGTTAATTAAGTTCTGTTTAATTTCTGTCCAGTTTTATTAAAAAGTTATTTAAATCAAACTAAGTACACAACAGAGTATTTAACATCAGGGTGGATGCTCAGTGCTTTATTTATGGTTATTTAAGTGCGTTATGTAACGGTTTGATGATCCTTGTCACATATTTATTTAGGTTTTTTGTGTATTTATTGTCTAAATAAATAAATAAAAAAGATTTTGTCGCTGTGTTCTTTCAAATAGAAAATTATTTCACTGCATGTTCATGAAGAATCATCAATTTAAATGTTTGCATGAAAACAGGGTGACTATGAGAACTGTTTGTTTTCATCAACTCCCCCTGTGAGCATCGAATCTCATTATGTAACAAAACCAGAATATGAACAAGTCCAGCAGTTTTCCTCTTCTTCGGACCGTAGGTCCCTCTGGGTGTAAATTCCTCGTCTGAAGACCATCGAGAATGTTTCAAAACGATGCGTAACACAGATAAAATGTCACACACTGCAGCAAAGTATTATAACATAACTTATTGAAAGGGTTATACATAATTTACGATACTTTATTACAAATACGCAAAGATTTGAGAAGGAAATAGTCGATCGGGTGACTGCGCCGACGCCATCTTAGAACTGTGTTTACAATGCATGCGCGTTCACGAGACAGGCCAAGCTGTGGAGGAGGAGCTAAGGAGGCGGAGTTGCAGGTCAGCCAGAGTGCAAGGGGGAGGAGGGAGAAGGGTTTCTGCTCGAAAATTTCCTAAGTTTCAGGGCTTTACAGAAACTGCAGACCGTGCCTTTAAGGTTCACCAGGGGTATTACCCGTTAATGGGTTTATCCCTGAATATATCAATTTTTGTAAGGGGTGAGTGCATAGCGTATGCATTCTCCCCTGATGAACTGTTCAAAAGTAACTAACATGAGACTTTCGAATGTAACTTTTTTTTTATCTCGGTATATATCTACAAACCATCGAAGTTTCAACAATTTTCAATAATGTGCAAATGTGAAAACTTCCTTCTATCAATCGAGCATGTAATGAGAGCTGTTCTCCAGCAGAGGCCTCCGGAGCGTTTAGTCCTGTGGAGTCATGGTGTCCTGTCCAATGCCTCAACATGTGTTGAATTGGTGGACTGTGTTCTCCCCTGAACATAAGAAATTTTAAAATATACTGCATCAATATTAGCCTGGTTGAAACCAGACCCATGTCCTTCACTTCGCTTTGGACTAGGGTCTGGCATCTCTCCCATAGACAACGATTTCTCCGGCAGATTTTTGAATGGACCAATCAGAGAACAGAAGGCGGAGTTTTGTTAGTTTAGCCTGGCGAGGTCCAGGCTATTCAGATAAAAAGCTCAGAAACCACTCGGTGGATATTTTTTCTGCTACCAGTGTGTAATTATATGTCTCTAATTTACTGACTGTTGGCCTAGATGAAACATTTGAGATAAATTTCGATTTTTTATCATTTATTTTCGTAGCGCACCCGAGGCTGTTTGGAAAATGTCAAACCGAAACTATTTAAATCCAGCAGATTTGACCATTTCGTGAATTGATTTAGGAACTGTTAAGCTCAGGAACACTTCTGATATAACGTCAGCTAAGAAATATACTTTTCTCAGCAAAGAAATAATAGTTTTTTACCTTGTTTTCGTGAAAATTCCTTCGTGGCGGCGGCAGCCATTTTGACTGACGACGTCAGTCGACGTCGTTCAAAACTCCGCCTTCTGTTCTCTGTTAAGCTCAGGAACACTTCTGATATAACGTCAGCTAAGAAATATATTTTTCTCAGCAAAGAAATAATAGTTTTTTACCTAGTTTTCATGACACGAAGGAATTTTCATTCCTTCGTGGCGGCAGCCATTTTGACTGACGACGTCAGTCGACGTCGTTCAAAACTCCGCCTTCTGTTCTCTGATTGGTCCGGTCAAAAATCTACCGGAGATATCCTTGTCTATGAGACAAGTCCCAGACCCAGCAGTGAAGGGAAATGAGAATTGAGCGGAGCTGCGTAGGAATGGCGAGGGCCAGGCTAGAGATAACCTGAAAGGAGAACAAAACAGCTGGGGGAAAAAACAGCTGAAAGTTGCTGTAAAAAGTTTAAATTTGCACCAAATAAGCTGAAAGAAGCTGAAGCAGAACAAAATGTGAAAGGAGCAGTTAAACATTGTAAAAAGATCTAAAGATTTGAAATATGTAAAATGAGCTCCATACATTTTTATAATTAAAAAAATGACAGAAAAGGCTAAATATTTCAAAAAGCTAAGTTGCACCAATGCCAAATGTCACAGGATTGTCCTGAAAGAGCTGAACGTTCTGATGATGTTAAATAGCTTGAAAACTGTGGGATGAGAAACGTGCCAATAAATGTACGGAATTGGATCACAATAGTGTGAATGCTTAATAAGCGTTCACACAATAAGATTATATCACTGTACATAAAAATGTGCCTGCAACTTGCGCTCACCTACATGTTGTTGATGGATTATTGTTTCTACACCTTTTTAACTGCAAAACAGAAAAAACTAACGTCCTGATAGGTTTTTGGCTGCTTGTAGGGGAGATTTTATGCATTTAAAAAGCCTGATCTAACAGGGTTTAGTTTCAGTGCTAGGCTAAGCTAAGATAAATGACTGTTAAAGGTTCAGTATGCAGTTTCTGTAGAACTGCAGCACTTAGAAATATTTTCAACAGGCAAAGCATTCTGATCCCTCCCCCTCAGAGCCATATATGGCTCTGCTCCCCCTGGCCCTGCTGAAATTCAAATTCAAGCTCTGTTTTTATTGGCTGATTCAAATTCAAGCTCTGTTTTTATTGGCTGGTTACAAACTCTGTTTTTATTGGCTGGAAAATGGCGGGTCACCTTTTCTTTTTAGAAATGCTTATTTACCACCTGGAGAAGCAAGGGGACAATTTTTTTTTAATTTTTTTTCAGAGATTACCTGGCTAACATCAGTCTGTCAGGAGGTAGTGACAGAGTGAAGAAATATGTTCATAAAAAAAGCTACATACTGAAGCTTTAATTAAATTTAACAATAAAGCAAATTTAGTTTTAGAATATCAAAAATTTTTCTTTTCTCTAAGCTGCTTTTTGTTAGATTCAAATCCCTAACCCGAAAAATCTCTGCAATTCCACTTTAATTGGTGATGTCACTTCATCCATGCTGCTGATTTCTTACTTTTAGCTGCTATATTCATACCCTTCTGTTCACAACAGACTTGTACTTTTGCTATTTTGGAGTGTACACAATTTTGTTCCACCTCATGTACCACATGTGATGCGAATGACAATAAAGAACCTTGAACTATTACTAAGTGTAAATGGGCCATTCACAGGCAATCGTCATCCATATTTACTATAAACTTGTGAAAGAAATACTTCTGTGATTAAAAGTGACAGAAGTATTACGGGTGTGGATTGAAGCTGAACCTCATCTTCTCCCTCAGCAGTTTCCTCTGAGCTCTGCGGCTGTATTTGCCGTCATATTTTCATGCTTTCAGTTCTGCGTCTTACCCGCTGTTAATGGAAACTTACTGCACAAGTTGTTTTATGCTCATGGTGGAGTGTTTTCTGAGTGGTAGGTAAAAGAACGACCTGCATGGATGGACTCTTTGCTTGGCTGCCTTGGTGCATTTCTTTTTTTGTGTCCACTTAAAGTCTTATTTATGTCTGTCAGTGATGAGCTTTTGTGTTTGCAGGGTGATCGTGGACCCAAGGGGATTTGTGGAGCCAGCGGACCTAGAGGAGAAAAGGTGAGCCAGCAATAAAGACGGAATAAAGAAAATATTATTGGGAAGACGTGTAAAAATGAGTAACCTTTAACAAGCAGCCAGTGGGACATGGAGACTGATACTGATAGGATGGTGTTGGTATACCAAAACTAAATGGGTGTATATGCTCAGGGTGATGCTGGTATTCATGGACGATCAGGTCTACCTGGTAGGAAAGGTGAACAGGTATGAGTAATATCTACAGACTAATAAGAATCTAGAGGTGTATTAAATTGATTTGTTGTAGGTAATTGTCCTTTATGGGTCATTTACAGGGTGATGTAGGGCCCCTGGGTGCTCCTGGAAGCCCAGGAAAAGAGGGATTAGTTGGACCTAAGGTATTGTACAAAACGTTACTGTAGAAAATTTGTCTAAATGTGCAAACTAACTTGTTTTCTTTGTGATTTTAGGGCGAGCGTGGGTTTGACGGTGTCTCTGGAGCCAAAGGAACTCAAGGAGAAAAAGGCGAAAGGGTGAGTGGATAACTTCAGCCTCTGCAGCAGCATCATCAGCAGCAACAGCAGCAGCGTGCTGCCACACATACAAATCTAAACAAAGTTCAGTCTAATGAAATCACACGCTGTGCCTCTTCTCCATATTCATGCGTCATCACTGTAGCATCACTCATCCTTTAAACAGTGAAACGTGAAAGTCACTTAAGTGTCTGTGCTCCAAACAGGGACCACCTGCTGCGCCTGGTCCTCCAGGCCCCAGAGGGACGGATGGGCCTCCCGGCCTGAGTGGCCCACAAGGTCCAGCTGGGGCCAAAGGCCCTGAGGGGCTCCAGGGACAGAAGGTGATGCTGCTAACTCATCTTTATGAATTCTGCACCTCGGTCTTATAATGTATTTATAGGAGTAAGGCGATTTATGGAGAAGATGAGAAAATGTAACATTTTAAGAGTCCATGTCGCTGAAAGCACCGAGTTTGACTGGGCACATATCAAGAAAATTATTGTGCAACAGAAGAAATGTAGAAAAATGCGCCAAATAGGTCAGAGCTGACACAAAATATCAGCAAAGTGTCCGAGTGGCGAGGTGACAATTTTTATAGCTTTTATATTAGAAGTGCAGTGTTTAAACTCGTATAAAAATAGTATTTTTTATTTTTCTTTGCCTGTGTTGTTCTTTTTCACCTGTCTCCCATTTTTCTTTTTTATATTTATTGCTTTGTATTGCTTCATGGTGACTGACAGTTTGAAGGTGCCTGTGTGTTACTGGCTTGTCTGCTTTAGCATCAAGAAAATAAAGGAAGCTGGTGACAGAGAGTTGGGCTGCATCAACTCTCGTCAATGGATGCTCTTTTTTATTTTTTTACACTGAGACAGCCATGATTTAGCATTTTATTTCTAGTTGTTGTTTTTTTTTTTTTTCATTTGACCTTGAGATCTGCTGAGAAGATTGATAATGGTAAATAAACAAACCTGATTAAACTTTTATATCTAAAATAGTATGGATAGAAAATAGACCGTTAGAGGATAATCTGAAAAAGGGAAATTTAACAGTGGACACAAAAAAAGCATTTGGATTCATATTGTAGTTGATGAAAAATGTTTCAAAGGAACTAGAGAAAAGTGAGTTTTTATATCTGGAGGTGAAACAAACACGTTTTGAACCAGTGTTAGCCATGTTGTGCTTTTTTAATGAATACCTTTGCAGTTTGAACATCTGGTTCATGTTCTTTCCAGGATATTTACCTTGGAGTCACATGGAGCTTCTTTTGTTTGTACTTCAGTCTCCTTTAATCGAGGACATTATTGCATTATAGCATGAAACATTATTTGTCATCAGTCTTTATGAGCACTACTAGTCTTATTAATAAATAAATTAGCATTTGCACATGACCCACCACATGGAACGTTTTAAACAAAGTTCTGGTGTAATCTGTGCTCTGAGTAGGTGATGAGGGAAACTCTTAGATGCAACCACACCAAAGTTTAGCTCACTGTCTGTAAAACTGACTGAATTATAGCCATTTTGGGGTTTTGTAAAGTAAGTTGGCTGTGGTAACCATCTTAAACTGGATTATCTTCAAAAGTTATTCAGCTATAAAGATGTACCCAGTGATGCATTCCTGAAGGTTTCAATAAAATCTGCCCAGTGGTTCATGAAATATGTTGTTTACAGAACAACAAAGTTGACTTAAAAAAGTTAATGGCAAAAATCACAATCTGTTATGACTAGAAATAAGTGATGATAATAATAACAATAATGAATTTAATTTATTCCGCACTTTTCATTAATAAAAATCTCAAAGTGATGGGGGTCAGCCTCGGCTACCACACCAAGTTTTGGTGTTAAAACATTAGTTCGATGAATGGATGTTTTTGACAATGACAGAATATATTGAATCTGAATCGAAAATATATAATGTTGATGATCTGATTGATCCTGGTTTTTTTCCAACAATAGAGGGTTGTGATTATTATAGTGAACAACAATTCAATGATTTTAGCTTGACAAAATCTGGCTTATCCATAATTCATTTCAATTGTAGAAGTATAAATGCAAATATTTCCAAAATTACTGATTATTTAAAGCAACTTGATAGAACATTTACAATAATTGCATTGTCTGAGACGTGGTTAAAGGATGATAATATAATTAATGCACAAATCGATGGGTATGAATTGTATACAATGAACAGATATAAAAAAAGAGGTGGTGGTGTGGCACTTTTTGTAAAAAGTACTATAAAATGTAATTTAATCAGGGAAATGTCAATTAATGATGAGAAATTAATTGAAATGATAACTATTGAAATAATTAATAAAAATGACAGAAATATCATTATAAGTTGTGTATACAGACCACCCGGATCAAATATTGAGTCATTCACAGATAAAATTATTGAGTTATTTGACAAGAGATGCAATAAAACAATTTTTCTTTGTGGAGACTTTAATATTGATTTGGGAATACAGAAAGATTCTAACAATGTTGGTTCATTTATAGACTCAATGCATTCCCTAAATCTTTATCATTTAATTTCAAAGCCAACAAGAATCACGTCTCATAGTGCTACTATAATTGACAATATTTTTACAAATGCCACAAATGGAAATGTGACTGGTGGCATCTTAATGAGTGATCTTAGTGATCATTTACCGGTGTTTGCCATCTTCAAGAAGTTTCAATCAACAAAAAAAATAATTCCATGTACAACAAAAATAATAAACACATCTAAGAAAGCCTTGGACAAGTTGAAAGATGATTTAATTGAACAAAACTGGGATAGTGTTTATGTTGATGATGTAAATAAATCGTATGATGCATTCATGGATATCCTTGAAGCTTTATATAAAAAAAATTGTATTATAAGAAATTACACAAAGAAGAAAGTTGTTGACCAGCAATGGATGACGAAGGGATTGAGAAATGCTTGTAAAAAGAAAAATCATTTGTATTCATGTTTCCTGAAATGTAGAACACGGGAAGCTGAAAATAGATATAAACAATATAAAAACAAATTAGTTGGGATTATAAGAAAACATAAGAAAGAATATTATAGTGACTTATTGAATAAAAGTAACGGAGACATGAAAGCTACATGGCGGGTAGTGAATAACGCTCTACAAAAAAATACAAATAAAACAAGCATTTCACAAACCTTTACAATGGATAACAAGAAAGTACACGATGAAAATGTAATTGTAAATGGATTCAATCATTACTTTGTTGACGTTGGAACCACCTTGGCCACCTTCATTTTGTCAGGAAATACTCCTTTTGTAAATGATAAATTGCAAATATATGTAAATGGTTCGATTACATGTCCCAGTATGTGCTTTACAAACATCATATCCATTTCCATATAATCCTTTGATCTTTTGTCCAAAAATTTATTAACGACATTCATTATTTCATATTTATCAGTTCCATGCAGGAACATACTTTCAGGGTAATCATCAATTAAATAATTCACATCCTTATTCACCTTAGGTATCGTTGCAGCAAGGTTGGTTCCAACGTCAACAAAGTAATGATTGAATCCATTTACAATTACATTTTCATCTTGTACTTTCTTGTTATCCATTGTAAAGGTTTGTGAAATGCTTGTTTTATTTGTATTTTTTTGTAGAGCGTTATTCACTACCCGCCATGTAGCTTTCATGTCTCCGTTACTTTTATTCAATAAGTCACTATAATATTCTTTCTTATGTTTTCTTATAATCCCAACTAATTTGTTTTTATATTGTTTATATCTATTTTCAGCTTCCCGTGTTCTACATTTCAGGAAACATGAATACAAATGATTTTTCTTTTTACAAGCATTTCTCAATCCCTTCGTCATCCATTGCTGGTCAACAACTTTCTTCTTGGTGTAATTTCTTATAATACAATTTTTTTTATATAAAGCTTCAAGGATATCCATGAATGCATCATATGATTTATTTACATCATCAACATAAAAAGTCTATTTTGTTTGCAAAAACGAACAGTTGAATGATAAAATATATATATATTCTATCATTTCATGCAAATTTGTAAGATGATGTCTAGTGGACCTTTAAGGCTTTTATTGTGCAAATCAAAAAAAAAAAGCTAAACTACTGTGGGAGCAATGTAGGATTTTTATTTTATTTACTTAACAACTTATATCAAAAAAGCCTTCAAATGTGGAAACAAAAATCAACGCCAAGTCAAGGTAACATGGCATGATCTTTTTCTGACATGTGTCCTAAATAATTACAGCTACAAATGACTCAGTAGAATTTTCTCCAGCTCCCATCAATCAGTTTGCAGTTTGACATATCTTCTTTTTTCAGCTTGAACAGCTGGCAGCATTATTTGTTTGAGTTTATTACTCTTGACAGACACACATCTGTCCCCTTCCTCCCTGCAGCTTCCCGTCTTCAGCACCAATCGGATGGACCCAAGACGTTAGAGCCTAAAGGGACAGACGGTCAGAACAAGATGGAGCGCACCCAACAGGAGCACGGGCACTCATCGGTGCGTCAAACAACTCAGCATCCGTTCTTAACAGATATTTAAGCAGCTTATTAAATTCAGTTTATTTAAATAGCGCCAAGTCACAACAGAAGTCGTCTCAGGGCACTGGACAGAAACATTCACAAACTTTAAAAAGCCAATTAGTAAAAGTTATCTGTCTAAGGAAGCAGCAGGTTACATTGAATCTTCACTTAATCACAGTCTCCCATCCTGAGCAAACACAAAGACAACAGTGGAAAGGAAAAACTCCCTTTAAACAGGAAGAAACCTCCAGCAGAACCAGGCTCAGGATGAGCGGCCATCTGCATCAATCAGCTTGGGTGAATCAGCTGAATGAATGTTGTAGATGCACTCAGCATCAGGGGGCCAGTCTGAAAAACAGAGGTAATGTTCCACAGCAGTTAGTTAGAATATATATTTTAACAAGAACTCTGAAATAGGGCAGCAAGGTGGTTCAACTGGTAGAGCTGCTGCCTCTCAGCGAGCAGGTCCCCGGTTCAAATCCCGGTCTGGAGGCCTTTCTGGGTGGAGTTTGCATGCGCTCTCCATGCATGCATGCGTGGGTTTTCTCCGGGTACTCCGGTTTCCTCCCACAGACCAAAAACATGCATGTTAGGCTGATTGGTGACTCTAAATTGTTCCTAGGTGTGAGTGAGAGAGTGAATGGTTGTTTGTCTCATTTGTCTCTATGTGTGCCTGTGATGGACTTGCGACCTGTGCAGGGTGTACCCCGCCCCTCGCACAGTGATTGCTGGACATGGGCACCGGCGACCCCCATGACCCAAAATGGAAGAAGCGGGTAAAAGATAATAGATGGATGGATAGTCTATAATCCTTTTGTCTGCGTTTCAATAAAATGTGGCCAGTGATTCATGAGATATCTTGACAATGGTACAAACAAACAGACATTTGGTTAGTAAATATCTTTGGGTGTACTTTGTTAAAAACAGAACAAAGACTGACAGAAATATTGCCCAACTCAGAATTTTAGCGTGCTGTGTTTCCTCTGTTTATTGATTTTAACAATGTCACATTCTTTTTGTATCTGTCTGCAGGACTGTTAGCCTCTCTTCTCCAAGCACCACTCTGGCATCCATTTTCAGGTTGGACATATTCCAAATACTTTTCTATAATCCTCCCTCATTAGCATCATATTTACCTGCTTCTCATTAATAAATATTTAATGTCTCCCGGTTCACCTTCTGTTTTTGTGTTCTCATAAAGGCACATTTTGCTAAATAAATAAAAAACAAGCCAAGAAGAACACAGGACATCCACCACTGGGGCAGAAACAAGTACAGTTGAGCCAAAAGAAGAGGCTGACACATCATCTTTTGTTTGACATGGATCTGATAAACCATCTTGACATTCAACTCCATGGATACATACCAACTTTCTGCCCTGATTTCATTCTCCACGTGGAAATCCTCGAGTTTTCAAGTACAAAGAAAACAGACCTCCACATACAGGCAGCATCAAACATGCTGTCACTTGGTAGCTAGCTCAGAGCAGCGAAGCTCAGGATTCAGGTGCATCTCAAACCCCTTGAGCCATCTTTTTAAAGATCAGGATTTGAAAGAGGATTTTAAGACGGAAGTGGGAATAAAAGAACACGTATAGTTTGTTTAGCTTGTACAGAGTTGTACTACAAGAGATATGCTTTTTTAAAATCCAATACACATTCCACTGTGACATTGTACATAGGTTTAACTTTGACGTACTAAGTGCGTGTGTGGCTTCCTGGCGGCCATGTTCTGTGTTTTATTAAGAATATATTCCTTTCTGGGTATTCCCTTGTGGATATGTGTTGCAACATCTTTTGCGAATTTGTCTCGTTTTCTGCTAAACGTTTAATGCTGCAGCTGGTAGCTCTGAAATACTTGGCTCACTCATCTACTGTGTGGGTGAAGGGGTCAAAAATATCATTGAAAATTTGAAACTACAGTAAAATTTTAGTAATAAAATAACTATTTCACTTTAATGTGGAGCCCGACCTGTGACATGCATCCTTTAGCTGCACGTAAAGTTCATGCCGTTTATAGTCTGCAGCTGCTTTTTGTTGCACACCACTTGTTAATGTCTGCGTACTGATATGTGCACAGCAGCACTGTCCATGGTGTAAAGCTGCTTGCCAAAAGCCTCTCTTCTGCTCAATGATGCAACGCTTCACCCAGAAGCGTTGTCTGTGTGATTTGTGTTTTTATTGAAAACCAGCCATCTCAAAATGCTGTGTACATTGCTGATAGAGAGCCAAATGTCAGAGCTTTTTTTTAATGTAATATAAATATAAATGTACTGTAAGCACTACATTTTCCGTTATTTCCTTTTGAAGGAGCCTGATTTGTTGTTGAAAATGAATTACACTGTGACGCGTCTTAACATTGCCTTTATGATGGTGTCATTGCAACAGCTTTGAGGGAAAGACATATTTGAAGGCACTGTGCTGCCAAATGGCTTGAATGTAAATCTAAAAAGAAAACACATGTATTTAATTTTATTATGATGAAAAAGACAGGTTAATTATTACATTGCTTTATTTAAGCTGTTTGATTGAAACAGATATTTATTGTGTGGTTAATGGTGACAGAATTTACACTGAGTTCAGATTTTTTTTTTTTAAGACACTGGAATAAATGCAAAACAACTTACAGGGTATGCTGGTGAAGATTCTCAGTCATCCAGGACATGATAAAATAAAATAAAAATGTTCAATACAGAAACAACTGGACTTTATTTGTAACAGAAGACGTTTCGCTCTTCATCCGAGGAGCTTTCTCAACTTACAGGGTACATCGTTTTCATTAAACTGTTTTAGCAACAGAAAAAATATGAGGATAAATATGCAGTCAGTAATAAATTGGCACCTCAGTCCGAAAAACAACAACAGGTATATTTGAACTAGAAAATGTTGGAGTAGATGAAGTCTGTCCTCTTGTGGCTCTGTGTCATTATTGCACATTACTATGTGGTACTTGTCATGTCTGCACTGTAAGCCAGTGTCTTACAACCACTTCTGGGGAATTCTTCTGTGTTCTCAATTCAAACGATTGTACTTCTGTTCTAGTCTACTGTTTGCTTAAGTCTTAGTTTGTAAGGCTTGTTTGTAAATATTGTGTTTCATAATTTCTTTTGTAAATGAAACCAACAGAAATGTTTAATAAAGATGAATATGAAGATTCAGCCCCGAGAAGATAATTCTTAAACAAATGCAAAACTGTGCAGAATTTTTGTACCGGTAATTGAAATTTCAGAAAGGTCCACATTTTCAAATAGTTAGAAGAAAAAAAGTTAAATATCAAGGAATTCAGTAACGGTTTAGTTCTGTTTAACATTTCAAACTGTTGAGATGCTTCTTATATATTTTAGATTCTGCAAGTTGTTCTCATAACAGGGCCTCAAATATGTATTTTTGTCTACCTTCCCAAGTTGGGAGTGGGTAAACTGCACTCCTGCTGTCTTCCTCGGATGCAGTACAATTTTCACCAGCTCCATGGCAGAGTGGCACAGTTGTTAGAGCTGTCACCTAACGGCAAGAGGTTTACAACCTGACTAGCCTTTCTGTGAAAAATTTGCATGTTCTCCTTATGCATATGTGGTTTTCTCTTGTGGGCAAACTTAGTCATGATATGTTCACTGGTAACTTTAAACTGTCACTAGATGTGAATGAGAGTGTGAATGGTTGTCTGTCTTTTTGTTTTATGGTCCTGTGATGGAAATGCAACTTGTTGAAGGTGTACCCAGTCTCTTGCAAAATGACTGCTGGAGATGGGCACCAGCTCCCTGATTCCTAAATGGAAAATAAAATAGATGGATGGAAGATCTACAACTACCACCTCCACCTATGTTTGTGACATCACTGCCATGAGTGCCACCAAATAAACTTGAAGTGGGATTCACATCTTCAGGTTCCACCACTTGACGTCAAACGGTTTTCGGCGTACATTGGAGCCGCAGTGCACCCCTCCAAACTTTTTGTGGTAAGAGGCAAAGTCGTCAATGAACGTGCATTTCAGTCCCAGGCCCTCCATCAGGGAACACATCTCAGCCTCCAGGGCACAGCATCCGTTCACTTGGGGGCCAAACGGCTTCGGGATGCCAAGGTTTTTCCCCAAGACAATCATGTTGACCTGGAACAGGGTTTGCCATGAAATTATGTTATCAGTCTGAAAATGTACTCCTATCATATCGTTTGTGTACTGGCAATACCTCCAGTTATTTCAACTTTCAAAGCTAAATCTGAAGGGGAAAAAAAGTCTAATCCTGAAGAATAGTAAAAACACACCATGTCAGGGTAGTAAGCCACTGCTCTATAGTCATCATCCTTATACATCTTGAAAAGGATCGGCAGGTCAATGATGTCATCCTCATCCAGGCCCAGTTCTCTCTTCAGGACATCTCTGTTCCAATCAATGCAGCTCTGATTAAATAAATTAAAAAATATTTTTTAAAAATCCCACAGATAAGTAAAATACTTAATAAAACATTTGATATATACTATAAGTAACATTAACTTCAGATCATTAAATAATGAAAGTAGCACAATATGTCTACCGTTTGCTTAGATATGTAAACTACTTGTTTTATTTTCACACAAGTTGCATGATCATCAAGTGAAATGGGTGATGATTTAGGACCAATGAGAATGAGATGCTTTTATTGTTTGAAATGTGGCCGTACAGTGTACTTTAGTTTCCATTGCTGCTCACCTGTACATAGTTATTTTCAGCTTGGAGATTTTCATCGCTAAGAATCTCATTCACTGTCGCTGGCGTTTGATCTTTCACACCTTTTAGAGGAATTGTACAAAGTGATTAGCAAACAGTCAGAGTTGGAGCAGACAGATTTTCTAAGGACATTAATGCCGTTAACACTCTCGTCGTACCCTCAAACAGTTTGGCTTGTCCATGCCCATCTTTCTGTAAGCCTCTGAACAGTTTATAGCCTGCGTCTGGGCTGGCCAGCAGCAGTCGAAAGCCCTGCAATAAGCAACACAAGAAACAAAGATAACAACTGTTAAATCAATACAAAGATGCACCAAACATTTTATGATAGAATATGGAGGCACAACATCCAGCAAACATGCTTTGTTTTTTTTTTTCATGTTTAATTCGTAAAACATCAGTGTTTTAACTGTAAAATCATTTATTCGCTGTTGGAAAATGTACCTTTTTGTCTGGCGCTGGAACAAATGTTATGAATTCATCAACATGGCCAACAACGAGCCAGTCAGAAAATAGGGCAATGGGCTCCTGGACCTTTTGAGCCCACAAGAAGTCTTGAACCACTTTGGTCATGTTTCTTCCTGTAGTTGTACTTAAAAAAAAGAAGATAAACTTAATATTCACAATCCTCACAAGTTTTTTTTTAATACATTTATTTTTTACTGCTCTGTGATTAAGAAAATATTCTTAATTGCTAAGTGATGAAGGTGGCTCAGTTGATAGAGCTGTTGCCTCTCAGCGAGAAGGTCACCGGATCAAATCCCAGCCAAAGGGTTTTCTGGTTCGAGTTGGCATGTTCTCTTCGTGCATGCGTGGGTTTTCTCTGGGTACTCTGGTTTCCTCCCACAGACCAAAAAACATTCATGCTAGGCTAATTGGTATCTCTAAATTATCCATTGGTGTGTGTGAATGGTTATCTGTCTTGTTTGTCTCTATGTGTCCCTGTGATGGACTGGAGACCTATCCAGGATGTCCTCCACCTCTTGCACAGTGACTGCTGTGGAAAGCAAGTGAGTACAAATTTTGCACAGACATTAAACCTGGAACAGGCTTATTCCTGGCATTAACTAACTAGCAAGAAATGTAAAAACAACCTTAATATCCTTGTTAAATAGCATAACAATATATGGCATGTATGAACTAATCATCATTTAGATATCATCTGCAGTCAATGGCCGTGGCGTAGTGGGCGGCCGTGGCGTAGTGGTAAGGGCAGTCGTCTACCGATCGGAAAGTTGGCGGTTCGACTCCTGGGACCTGCACCATGTGTCGTTGTGTCCTTGGGCAAGACACTTAACCCTGAGTTGCTCCCGGTAGGACTGGAAAGCACCTTGCATGGTAGTCTGCCGCCACCGGTTTATGAATGTGTGTAGCATTCTATATATGTGTAGCACTTTGAGATTTTCAGTAATGAAAAGTGCGTTATAAATTGAATTAATTATAATTATAATTATTATTATCAATGTGCTGCAGTCTGGTCTTTGCCCTGACACATGCTCTTCTCTCTGTGCTAATACATATGAAAAATATTTTTGGAGTGGGAATAAGAGTAATTCTGAAGTATCTGTAAATAAATCCTGATCTGAAACCTGCATCGTTTCTCCCTGTAATAAATCATTTTCTTAGCATGTTATAACCTGTCCTTACCTGGGAAGACCCTGCATCACCATCATCCCTGCTGCTGGCCTCTGGTTTGTCTCCTCCCTGACATTGTTCTTTCTATGGTGGCAATAAAGATTTTTATTATGTGGAAAGCAAGTGAGCACAAATTTTGCAAAGAAAATAAATAAGATTGTTTATTCTTGGCATTAACTAAGTAGCAAGAAATGTAAAACCATTATTATACCTGTCAACTATTGTAATTGCATGTATGAAGCAGTCATCATTTACCTAATACTATCTGCATGAGATTACTAGTGATTTAGCTACCATAATCTGTAAGAGTTTATTAGTCATAAATTAGCCAACATTATCTGTAGTATTTATAATTCATAATTTAGCTAACAGTGTCTGTAGTATATGTCATAATTTAACTAACATTACCTGTTAGTATTTACTAGTCATAATTTAGCTAACATTAGTCATAATTTAGCTAACATTATCTGTTGTATTTACTAGTCATAATTTAGCTAACATTATCTGTTAGTATTTACTAGTCATAATTTAGCTAACATTAGTCATAATTTAGCTAACATTATCTGTTGTATTTACTAGTCATAATTTAGCTAATATTATGATAGTATTTACTAGTCTCATACTCATTATTATCTGCATGAAACAGCATTGTTCACTTACAGGGCTTGTTCGGAAAAAATTGTGCAGAGTTTTTTGCTTTTTGCTGACTCTGGCTGGTTTGCTGAACATGGTTACGCTCTGCAGCTAATGCCCAACAGCACGTCGGTCTCCCCTTGTAAACAGGTGCGTCACACCGGTGTAAGCGTGTGCCGTTCATGGTGCGTTTCAAGACAGTTCAGAAAAACGAGTTACCGCATCTTATTAGCAGATTAGACAGTTGTAATGGTTAAAAAAAAGTGCGGGGGACAGAGGGCACAGATATGGAAAGTGCGGGGGACATGTCCCACGCGTACCCCGCGGCTGTTACACCCATGCTGCTGGATATGGGCACCAGTTACCCCCATAACTGGATAGGGAAGAAGTTGGTAAAGATAATGGATGGATGAATGTTTCATTTCAATGTAGTATTAAGTGTCAGGCATAGTCACAAAGAGATGGGCAGTCTTCCACATGACTGGGTGACCTTGCTTCCTGCAAAAAGGATTGAAATGGCCCAAGCTACTTTTGCCCCTTTTCCATGAGCACCTTTAGTACCTGTACAGCACGATTTGACTCGGCTCGGTACGGTATGTTGTGTTTCCATTATACTTTCAGTAACGGTTATAGTGGGCGTGTTCAAACTGATGCCACGCACCTTACCAGCTAGTGGTGGTAATTGCCATCGGTATCGAGAACATCCAAGAGGTTCAAGGGAGGAGGTGAGAGGACAGCAGGGAGTGGGAGGTGAAGACAGAATGGTGTGCAAAGGTGGGCACAGACCGCTAGAGAGCGCTAAAGCGCTGATCCACTTACAGCGGACCTAAATTATTTGTCAGCGTTTTTGTGGTTTGACTAACTTTTATAATTCATAAGCGGATTTGTGCTATTTTTATTTAAAATGCAGTACCGCTAATAACTAATTATCTATCAGTAAAAACGAAAAAACTTATTTACAGGCTCTCGCTGGCTCTCGTAGCTGCTTTTTCCCCCATTGGTGCAAGTACACCGGGAGCAGAGAGGAGGGAGGGGGAGCAGAGGGGAGAACAGACGCGGATCTACCATGTAGGCAAATGATGCCGTTGCCTGGGGCTCCCAATCAGCAGGGGCCCCGGCCCCGCCGCGCCCCGGCCAGTCACCTACATCCCTAACATTGCTCATGCTTGTTAATGTACATTTAGCATAAAAATAATTATAGTTACGATGAAAACAATCATTAAGTCAAAGTCAAAAAAGTCAAAGTCAACTTTATTGTCAAAACTGCAATATGTACAGGACATACACAGGATTGAAATTGAGTTTCTCTCAGTCCCTCGGTGCAACAGTAACCATCTAAACACTAAACACTAAAACATTTAATAAACATAAGCATAAAATAGTAAAAGTGTAACACTGTCCTGAGTTTTTTCATAGTAGTATAAAAGTATGAAAATTTACACCAACACTGAAACACCAAACACCCCTAAAACACCAAACACCCAATGAACATAAGCATAAAATGAAATAATAAAAGTGTAATACTGTCCTGAGTTTTTTCATAGTAGTATAAAAAGTATAAAAAGTATATCTATAAAATAAACTGAAGGTTCTAGCATTGACATTTGCAAAGAGTGGCACAGCAGCATATGAGTTAATGTACACAGTATATGTATGAGGTAGTTGATGTTGGTATAGAGGCAAAGTGGCATATGCAGTAAGGCACATAAGGCACATTTGGCATCCTTAGATAAGGCTAGTCAGAGAATACTGTATATGTATCAGCAGTAGTGTAGATATAAAAGTAGTGTAAATGTAAACAGTAGTAATAAATGTAAAACAGTAGTAATAAATGTAAACCGTATTAATAAATGTAAACAGTGAATGTAAACAGTAGTATGACTATAGGCAGTAATGTAATACAAACATTAGTGCAAATATGAGAAGTAGTGCAAACTGAATGAGCACATGACCGAGAGTTTAGTGAATAACCCGTTTGATGACACAGGGTCCAGTGTTAAAAACTTTGTGTTGAGTGGTAATGTGTGAGAAAGTTTTTTGTGTTAAGGCAGTTCAAATGGGAGGGGAGGCAGAGCAGGCAGAGTGTTTAGCATTCTGACTGCCTGATGGACAGAGCTGTCTCTCAGTCTGCTGGTTCGAGCCTGGAGACTCCTCACCCCGGCTTTACACTACACGCGGCTCCGCCCTGCTCTGGTCCGCAGGTCGCAGCTGAACGAGTCCAATTTCCACTGCCTCCGCTCCGCTCAGGTCCGCCTGGATGCGCCGCTCCGAGACACGTGCGCGGGAATTGCGAGATAGCGCGATAAATCAAGTGATAAATAAGTAAGTCAGAACAAAACAATTCATTCGGTGGAAGAAGGAGAACAACTGTAGAGAGACTGCTGCCTTGATCTTCTCTCGTAAATGAGCTACATGGTTTGAGCAACAGGAAGTGATGTTTACATTTCAGAATAAAATACTTTTTTATTTATTTATTTCTTGTATTGCGTTTGTAGGCGTAGTCATTCATTCATTCATTCAACCTTTATTTAGTCAGGTAAATCTTTTGAACCTCAAGGGCTCATTTACGAAAGCGACCTGCTAAAACTAAAGAACAATGAACAGCAGTTGTAGAATTTCCTTAAACAATAAAGGATTGAAATGGCCCAAGCTACTTTTGCCCCTTTTCCATGAGCACCTTTAGTACCTGTACAGCACGATTTGACTCGGCTCGGTACGGTATGTTGTGGAGCCAGTGTAAATTCTGTCATTGATTATAAAGGGTGCGTATTTGCTGCGGAGGTCGGACCGGAGTGGGGCGGAGCCGGAACGCGTGCAGTGTAAAGTCGGGGTCAGTCTCCTCCCTGATGTCAGCAGTCTAAAGCGGCTGTGTAGTGGGTGTGTGGGATCACCTGCCATGCAGTGGGCTTTCCGAGTGAGGCGTTTGCTGTGTAAGTCCTGCAGTGAGGGCAAGGAGGTGCCGACGATCTTCTCAGCTGCTCTCACGATGCGCTGGAGGCTCTTGCGGCATGATGCAGTACATGCACCAAACCACACCGTGATGCAGCTGGTCAGGACACTTTCTATGGCACCCCTGTAGAAGGTGCACATGATGGGGGTTGAAGCTCCAGCCCTTTTCAGCTTGCGGAGAAAGTAGAGGCGCTGGTGAGCCTTCTTGGCCAGTGCTGCAGTGTTCCTGCTCCAGGACAGGTCCTTCGAGACGTGCACTCCCAGGAACTTGGTGCTGTCCACTCTCTCCACTGCGGTGCTGTTGATGGTCAGAGGGGCATGTTGTGCATCCCTCTTCCTGAAGTCCACAACAATCTCCTTTGTCTTCTCCACGTTGAGAGTGAGATTGTTGTGTCCGCACCACAAGGCCAAGCGGCTCACCTCGTTCCTGTAGTCCGTCTCATCGTTGTTGCTGATGAGACCTACCACTGTTGTGTCGTCCGCAAACTTGATGAAGTGGTTGGAGCTGTACGATGGTGTGCAGTCGTGTGTTAGCAGGGTGAATAGAAGGGGGCTCAGCACACATCCTTGTGGGGCCCCTGTGTTCAATGTGATGGTGCTAGACAGTGGTGGGCAACGCTAATCAAAAAATTAGTTCCACAACTTCTAAAACGCTTATTAATTTTTTTAGGTCCACAATTTCAAAAGCACAAATGTCTTATGAAAATTAGGGGAAGCTAATTTAAACCGCTATTTATATTCAATATTGTTTCAAAAAACAAATAGTAATTTATTTTTGTTGCGCAACCGAAAAATAAATTAAACCAATTCCAAAATTCTATAGGCAGTCAACAGATTTAATGAAAAGTAACTAAAATGATCCTAAGAGGATGAAATTACAAAAATCAAAGGATTTATTTAATACTTTACGTACATATATTCTATTCGGCCACGAAATTAACAAAAAAGAGAATGATCTTTAATCCCTAACACCACTTTTAAATCTCAAATACACGGGCGTCTCGCCACCGCATTTATACATAAAAAGCAACCCAAATACATAAAACTAACGACTCACCGTCGCGTGGTGGACACAGAACACACAATAGAATCCTCCGGCCGCGTTAATTTGGCTTGAAACAGCGGGGTTCTCTGCGGATTTATGAAAAGACCCAGCGCACCAGCTAGCCATAATCGTTAGCATCCGAGTTCACCTCTGACCCGGAAGATGTCAAGATGGAATAGTCCATTTTTAGTAGGGGGGGATACAGAAATCGACCGGTTTTTGTATTGCGTTTTTTTAATGATTGTTTTCATCGTAACTATAATTATTTTTATGTTAAATGTACATTAACAAGCAGCAGCAATGTTAGTAGGTGACTGGCCGGGGCGGGCCATTCATTTGCCTACATGGTAGAATAGATCCACGTCTGTTCACCCCTCTGCTCCCTCCCCCCCTCCGACCCTCCCTCCCCTCTGCTCCCCTCTGCTCCCTCACCAAGGGGGGAAAAGTAAACAATTCAGTTACGGAGCCAGCATAAGAGCCTGTAAATAAGTTTTTTT
>JBBPBX010045030.1:10563-27193 GCA_038048925.1 Garcialebias charrua
ACCCATGTTCCCTGAGGGAACAAGGTGCAACAAACAACTACGGGAATTGAGCCACCGCGCGGTTCACCGGAAGCAATCCAATCACGCTTTTTAAGGCAAGTAAGCGTCAGCGTTAGCAAGGAGGCTCCGCCCTCCTTGCATAAAAGATGATGATGCATAACGTACGTCCTCTACATGCACTTCACCAAGCTTGTGCATTGGAAGGGCAAACGTGTGTTGCACCTTGTTCCCTTCCTTCAGGGAACATGGGTTATGGTGCATAACCTTCAGTTCCCTTACCAGTCAGTTCCCTACGGTGCAACAAATGACTATGGGAACATACAATCACGCCCTGGAAATGCATGCTGAGAACTTTTGCCTTAACTACAGGCGCTAGCCGTTCAATTCTCTGTGGTAGAGAGAACAGCTTGAGTTACGTCACGTGCTGTGACGTCTAGGCTGTAGTGTTTTACAAACGTGTTTGGAGATGACCAGTTTGCAGCTGAACAGATATCTACTGCTGAAACACCGCTAAACAAGGCCCAGGAAGTGGCTAGGCCTTGAGTTGAGTGAGCATGTACCCCATTGGGCACCTGCTGACCTTTGCTACTGTATGCCCTGGAAATGGCCTCTGTCACCCAGTGGGAGAGGCGCTACTTGGACAGGTTTAGCAAAGCATATGAACAATTGGTTTGTTTTACGCCAACTGCTAGTCCTCTCCATGTAGACGCTCAGGGCCTTAGCAGGGCAGAGCGCGTTCAGATGTCTCTGTTCTGAGGTCAGAACAAAGGGAGGAGGAAAAGTTGACAATTCAAAGCCCAGACTTTTGAAATTTAAAGTTGGGACCTTTGGCACATATGTAAAGTTTGGACGCAGGGTGACCTTTGACCCATCTGGGGCAAATTGGGTGCACATTGGATGCACAGATAATGCATGGAGTACAACAACGAACTTTTCTGAGCACAGAGCTAAGAGCAATGCTGTCTTATAAGATAATAAGTCTATCTTAATGCTCTGAAGGAGCTCAAATGGTGGTTCAGAGTGCGTCTAGCATGAGAGGCAGGTCCCACTGAGGGGCCAAAATCATGCTCGGGAGCCTCCTCCTCAGCACGCCCTTCATGAAACGTATCATGAGAGAGTGGGCACCAGGTGGTTTACCTCCCCACCCCTCGTGTTATGCCGAGATGGCAGATAGGAAGACTTTTATCGTGGAAAAGGAGCGGCCCTTCTACCGTAAGTCCTGCAGAAAAGTGATAAGTTGAGCTAAGTTACAGGAATATGGAGTGATATCCCTTTCTAGACACCAGATCTCAAAAATACGCCACTTGCGTACGTAGAGAGTCTGAGTAGAACTTGTCCGTGCACCCTGTATTGTGTTTATCACATTACTGGGCAGGCCGGAAGCCATTAGCCAGTCCCTCTCAGCGGCCAGACCCAAAGCTACCATAGGTCTGGGCGTGGATGCAAAATTTGCCCATGGGCCTGGGTCAGCAGGTCCTTATGGAAGGGCAGCTGCCATGGTGTTCCTGCCAGGAGTGAAATCGCTTCTGTAAACCAGGCTTTCTTTGGCCATTTGGGCACTACTAGTATCAAGGAGAAGGCCCCTCTGCGTACACGCTCCAGCGTTGCTTGGATCAAAGGGACGGGGGGAGCGCATAATAACGTCACTCCACCGGCCACTCGTGTACCAGCGTATCCATTCCCAACGGTGCATTCACGTCCAGTATGGAGTGAAACGGGGCACAATGGGCATTGCTACTGCAAGCGTAAAGATATATGTCTGTCCTCCAGTACCTTGTCCAGATCTGGTCCACAATGTGTGGGTACAGGTGCCATTCTGAGAGGAGGGGGGCTCTTCTTGAGTCCGCCCCATAGTTTAGCTCCCCTGGCATGTGAGTTGCTTTCAGTGACGAGACCCGTGAGCTGCACCACATGAGCAGCTTTTGGGTTAGCACCAGGAGGGATGGGACCTAGTCCCCCCTCCCTGTTGATGTGAGCCACAGTACACCTGTTGTCTGATCTTGTCAGGACGTGTTGGTGTTTGATCAGGCTTTTCCTGTAAAAGTGTTTCAGTGAGAGGAACATTGCTGAGAGTTCCAAGTAATTTATGTGGAGCTAGGCCTCCTGCTGAATCCAGACACCTCGTACTTGCTGACTTCTGCAAAGACCCCACACCCCGTCATTGAAGCGTCTTGTCGTCACCAGGACCCGAGACAATACTCTGCCCAGTGGGACGCCTTTGCTCAACACTGTGGGGTTCTTCCACGACCTCAGAGCCTTCATGCACTCTGAGCCGATTTTCATCCCCCTCGTCTGTTGTGGGGGGGCAGAATGTAGCTGTTCGTGCAGCCACATCTGAACAGTACGCATATGTAACAGAGCCAAAGGAATGCAAACAATTGCTGCTGCCATGAGGCCCAGTAAAATGCTGGCAATGCCTGAGAGATAGTATTGTCTAGCTGGAAAAGTGTTAGGCAGAGCTGAAGATCTGAAACCCATTTTTCTGAGAGCCTTGCCCTACATAGAACAGAGTTCTTCTCCAATCCCAGAAAAACAGTAATCTGGGATGGAGACAAATTGCTTTTCTCTGAGTTTATGACAAAACCTAGGGATTTTAAGTGTGACATTACTCGGTCCATGTAGGATCTTGCTTTGACCTTGGAGTCGGTTAAGATCAACAAGTCATCCAGATAATTGAACACCCTCACGCCCTGGCTCCTCATGGGAGGCATTTTGTGAACGTCCTCAGGACGGTTGAGAGCCCGAAAGGGAGGACCTGGAATTCATATGTTGTGTCCTCGAATGTAAAGCGTAGGAATTTTCTGTGGTTGCGCAGAATGCTGATATGGAAATATGCATCTTTCAAATCCACCGTGCAGAAGTAATCTCTCGGACAAACCGAGTGAATTACTTGTTTTAACGTCAACATTTTGAAATTGTATGAGCAAAGCCATCTGTTCAATTTCCTCAGATCCAGAATCGGCCTCAGGCCCCCGTCTCGTTTTGGAACAACAAAGTACTTGCTGAAGTAACCTTTCTTTACCTTATGAGCAAGGACAGCTCTGACTGCACCCTTCTGCAGCATCGAGCAAATTTCCTCTCTCAGAACAGGCGCGCGAGCCTGTGATATTGTCGACGTAATCACCCCGGAGAAGGGTGGTGGCCGTTTGGAGAATTACAGCCTGTAACTATGAGTTATGGTCGTCATGACCCAGTGACACGGGTTGCACGCCACCCAGGCTTCTGCCTGCGCAGCGAGTCTGGAGGGCATGCTCACCGTGAGCTTTTCATGTTTCAGATGGGATGGGGTGAGCGAGCGGCCCCTCCCAACCTGTTAGACTGAGGGAGCCTCAGGCCTTCCGTGGGAGGTAGAGAGTCTGTTTGTGACAGACAGACCTCTGCCCCTCCCACACGGGCTCATTAGGCTCCCTGACTGATAGTGTCTTATTAGAAGGGGGTTGGCCGATTGTATACCCCGGCTACCCCTCGCTCTTTATTGACACATTTAAATTAAAAAATGGTGGGGTTTTCCTTTAATGCTAAGTCGGGACACAGAACATTTTGGACATTTTGAGACTTTATTGTCATGTGCAAACAACATTTTCTCTTTATTACATAAGCATTTGAGTGATTTTGTGTGTTTAAAAGTTCTGGGCCCGTTAGTCGTGGTTTCTTTAGCACATTTACTAGTTTTAAATGTTTGGCTCTCCTTTTTCCCTCTGGGTGGAGATGCCTGAAAAGGTGGAGAAGCAGCTCTGGTTCAGGTTGGCTTCTGCTTTCTGTCACGGCCCGTGGATGAAGTTCTGGGTTAGCCCGCTTGACCTGGGACGACCCTGTGCTTCGACCAGGCCTGGTTTGCCTGAGAAGGGTGTCCATGCTGTTCTGAGGCGGGTTTCAACTGCTGCTCCCCATCGAGCGTCGGTCTCTTATGCGCCAAGCGTTGAGTGAGGGAGCAATGGCGCTACTGTGGGCCTTTCTGTCCACTCGAGTCTCTGGGTTGCACAAAATGTTTTCTGGGCATACTTTCACTCAAGGCCTCCTCCTGTTTCCTCCTCTGATCCAGTCTGCTCTGGATCTTCTCTAGGGCCCCATCAAAGAGTCCTGAGGGCTCGATGGGGTGGTGGAAGAACTGGGAGCGCTGGCCCTCTGGGAGGTCTGTGAGTGTCAACCACAAATGACGTTGACCAATTACGGTCTCAGCCATACATTTCCCTTGGGCGATATCTGCTGTACCAGTGAGGCGAAAGATGAAGTCTGCCTCCCTACGGGCTTCGTCTAGGACTTCAGCTGTCTTTTTCTTGTTGTTGGTCTGTTGGAGCTCCTGTAGTTTCTCGGCCTAGTAGGCCTGTAGGATCACTGCTGCATTCATTGCGCGGGCCGCGAGGGCTTGAGCGCGGTAGCTCTTTTCCAGCTGGAGAGCTGAAACATGGCAGGCATTGTTGGACAGTGTGGGCTTGGGGCCTGATGTTCTGGGGGCCAAATGCGCTGCCAAAGTCTCGTCCATCTGGGGAATATGAGCCATGTCAGCCGTCTCCATGCCCTCGACGTCCAGAAACTGGGAGAGAGGCAGTGTCAGGGGGATCTGGGTTCATCCCAAGAGCGTGTTAGCTCCGTGTGGAAGTCAGGGAAGATGGGCATCATGTACCTCGTGCCCGATTGTTGTTTGGCAAAAAAGTAGTTCCTCGCCAATCACGTTACCTGTTGTCGAGGTGGGAGTTTGGGCCAAGTTATGTTCAAAGCCTCCGTAGCTCTGCGACACAGCTTGAATAGAGCATGGGTGGACCCGTCTGCCTCTGGTTGACCTGCCGTAGGGTTCTGGGAGAAGTCTTCATCCTCCCCTTCCTCCTCGTTGTTTGCCTCGCCGTCTGTCAGTTCACTCGAGGCTGTAAGCGATAGTTCCTAAGCCCTTAACAAGTCCCTTGTGTCGAAATCTGCCATGGTATCCCTCACAGGGGCTGCAATGTCCATCTTGTCACCCCAGTCCAAGGCATTGCTGTCTTCAATCTTGTCCGCCTCCAGCTCCGCTGTAGGCATGAGAGTCTCTATCGGTTCTCGAGCCATGGCTGAGTTGCCCATGGCCTTGGCCACGAAGTCCACGCGCCTCCTTCGCACTGCCTTACGTAACTAGCTGCAGTAATGACAAGATTCTGGGGAGTCCAAGGCTGTCTTCATGTGGACCATTCCTAAGCAAATTGGACAGGCCTCGTGGGCGTCCGCCGCCGAGATAAAATAGCCACATTTTCTGGGACAGGGCCGGGAGCCAGGGCTCGCTGGTCTGCTAGCTTTGTTGGAGTTCTTCGACTTTCTCTTACCTCTCTCAGGAGCCATGGCTGAGAAGAGACGTCGAGTAAAAACCAGTTGGCACCCGCTAAACATGGTTAAGAAAATCCTCTTGCTGCACTGTTCGTGTTGCTAGCTTGGTAGCTCTGTTAGCTGGCAAGTGTGTGGCGCAGTTAGCGTCCCGCTAACTGGGCGGCGAAACAGCGGGAAAAAAGACTTGAAAAATAAGTTGACAACAGTAGATTAGCATCTGCTAAACAAAGTGCTCACAGGGAAGTCCTCTGTAACATTCTGAGCAGGGCACAATCTCACCTCCAGACGAGTAGTTCAGTCACGTAAGGCAGGTCCTGCGAAGTTCAGGTGTGAAGCGAGGTGAAGTGCACAAAGAGGACGTATGTTATGCGTCGTCGTCTTTTATGCAAGGAGGACGGAGCCGCCTTGCTAATGCTGACGCTTTCTTGCCTTAAAAGGTGTGATTGTATTGCTTCAGGTGAACCACGCGGTGGCGTAATTCCCATAGTCATTTGATAAACCGCAGTGAACTGACCGATAAGGGAACTGTTGAACTTGTTTTTTTTTAACAGGCCAAAGAGTAAGTTGCCAGAAAAAACTCTTTAGAACTTATTTTCTGAGGCATCTGAAAAACTTAACCAGAAATGTTCAATGCTCTACTTACATTTACTTTGACAATTATCTGATATGCTCCTTGACCACAAAGCATGTAGGAATCTGCCAAACAAATGGATGGCCTTTATTTTTAAAATGCAGAAGCTTCTGAATAAGTTGTGTTTTCCACAGGGTGCATGCTTGCCAACTGATGCAAAATATGACTGGCCTTAGTTAAACAGACTGGGGATGGGTATTGGCCAAGGGCAGGGACACTGGTGGTCTGATCCTCAGCTTCAGAAGCTGGCTTTTGGGACATGGAATGTCACCGCTCTAGTGGGGAAGGAGCCTGAGCTGGTGTATGAGGTTGAGAGGTTCCGGCTAGAACTAATAGGACTCAATTCAATGCATGGCTCTGAAACCAGTTTCCTTGAGAGGGGTTGGACACTCTTCCACTCTGGAATTGCCCCTAGTGAGAGGCGCAGAGCAGGAGTGGGCATACTTGTTGCCTCCCATCTTGGTGACTGTACGTTGGGGTTCACCCCGGTGAACAAGAGGGTAGCCTCCCTCCGCCTACGTGTGGAGGGATGGGTCCTGACTGTTGTTTGTGCCTATGCGCCAAATGGCAGCTCGGATTACCCACCCTTTTTGGAGTCCTTGGAGGGGGTATTGGAGAGTGTGTCTCCTGGGGACTCCTTTGTTCTACTGAGGGACTTCAACGTTCATGTGGGCAATGACAGTGAGACTTGGAGGGGTGTGGTTGGGAGGAACAGCCCCCCTGATCTGAACCTGAGTGGTGTTCAGTTATTTGACTTCTGTGCTCGTCATGGGTTGTCCAGAACAAACACCATGTTCAAGCATAAGGGTGTCCATATGTGCTCTTGGAACCAGGACACCCTAGGTCGTAGTTTGATGATCGACTTTGTTGTCATCTCATCTGATTTGCAGTCGCATGTCTTGGACACTCGAGTGAAGAGAGGGGCGGAGCTGTCAACTGACCAGTACCTGGTGGTGAGTTGGCTCCGATGGTGGGGGAGGATGCCGGTCAGACCTGGCAGACTTAAACAGTTTGTGAGGGTCTGCTAGGAATGTCTGGCAGAGTCTACCGTAAGACGGAGCTTTAACTCCCACCTTCGGGAGAGCTTTGAACACGTTTCAAGGGAGGTAGGGGACATTAAGTCTGAGTGGGCCATGTTCCACGCCTCTATTGTCGAGATGGCTTATCAGAGCTATGGCCGTAAGGTTGTTGGTACCTGTCATGGAGACAACCCTCGAACCCGATGGTGCAAACCAGTGGTGAGGGATGCTATCACGCTGAAGGAGTCCTATTGGACCTTTTTGGTCTGTGGGACCCCGGAAGCAGCTGATGGGTACCGGCAATGCAAACGGCATGCAGCTTGGGTGGTTGCTGAGGCAAAAACTCGGGTGTGGGAGGAGTTTGGAGAGGCCATGGAGAATGACTTCCGTACGGCTTCGAGGCGATTCTGGTCCACCATCCGGCGTCTCAGGGGGGGGAAGCGGTATGCCACCAACACTATTTATAGTGGAGGTGGTGTGCTGATGACCTCAACTCGGAATGTTTTGAGTCGGTAGGCAGAATACTTCAAAGACCTCCTCAATCCCACTGGCATGTCTTCCACTGAGGAAGCGGAGCCTGAGGACTTTGGGTCGGGCTCTCCAATCTCTGGTGCTGAGGTCACCGAGGTGGTTAAAAAGTTCCTCGGTGGCAGGGCACCAGGGGTGGATGAGATTCGCCCAGAGTTCCTTAGGGCTCTGGATGTTGTGTTGGCTTACGTTACTTTGCAATATTGCGTGGACATCGGGGGTAGTTCCCTTGGATTGGCAGACTGGGTGGTGGTTCCCCTATTCATAAAGCGGGACCATAGAATGTGTTCCAACCATAGGGGGATCAAGCTCTTAAGCCTCCCTGGTAAGGTTTATTCAGGGGTTCTGGAGAGGAGGGTCTGTCCGATAGTCGAACCTCGGATTCAGGAGGAGCAGTGTGGTTTTCTTCCGGGTCGAGGAACATTGGACCAGCTCTACACCCTCAGCAGGGTCCTGGAGGGTGCGTGGGGGTTTGCCCAACCAGTTTGCATGTGCTTTGTGGACTTGGAGAAGGCATTTGACCACGTCCCTCAGGGGGCCCTGTGGGGGGTACTCCACGAGTATGAGGTACCAGGTCCTTTGATACGGGCTGTTAGGTCCTTGTATGACCAGTGTCAGAGCTTGGTCCGTGTCGCCGGCAGTAAGTCAGGTTAGTTTCAGGTGAGAGTTGGACTCCGCCAAGGTTGCCCTCTGTTATAGATTATGGACAAAATTTCTAGGCCCAGCCAAGCTGTTGAGGGGATCCGTTTTAGTTAGTGTAATAATATAGATAAATACGTCAGTTTGCTGACTTATCTATAATTTAGATGATAGATTTGAGCAGGTTTAGACTGACACAAAATTATCATCAGTTATACGGGTTCTCAACTTTTTCAGATTAAATCAATAAATCTGTGGCTCAGTGAATGTAATGTAACTTGACAGGAAACGTTATTATGTTGACCTACCAAAGGCAGAGTCATTTAATAACAAAATCATCAAATTACAATCACAACATATTTACATAGATTGATCGATCACAACTTATAACTAACTTTTCAGCAGATTAAAACATAAGACAACAGAACACAAGTTAATGGGTCTTATATTAACTTATTTCTGTGGCATAAACTTACAGTTTACATTTAGAAACAAACATAAGGAGTTTAAGGAGGAAGATGAGAGAAAGGAAATGGTTGAATCTTATCTTGAGATGTTTAACCAGAGTGGCTCATCCTCTTGTTTGGTTTCGGCTGGACATCCGTACCATGATGAAACGACGTTTACCTTTGTGAAGATTTTCTTATCTCGACTCCAGTAAATTAGTCAAGCCAGACGCGCATGCCTTGCTACGTTTTACAGGCGACACATTTCATCCTTGCCACGGTCTCGTGAGGTCTGCTTCAGCCTCCCAGAGTAATGTTATCAGCTCCGGTTTGGTTTCAAGATAACTTCCAGGAAAAGTTCACAGCTTGGAGCTGGGATACTCAGGTGGCTCACAGCTGACGTGCTGTTTAAGCCTCGCTGAAGACGTGGGCCTTTGACTCAATGGCCGGACGTACATCAGCTTGGAGGAAGACGTCTATGCATCTTCCATTCTCCCAGAGAACTCACTGTGTTGGAGCTCGTGGTTCCCTCTGCACTCCAAGAATAAACAGGAAGTGTCCCTTTAAGAAGGGGGTGTGACTTAGTCACGTACTTCCTGCAGATTGGTTGTCGTACCCCTAGAGAGGGTGTGACTTTGCAAGTGAGTGAGTTTGAGTGACAGATGATAGGGTAGACTGTACAAAGAGAAACATGCGTCAGACGATGCAGGTGCATGTGAACAAGCCATGTAATTTGTTTTGAGAACAGATTCATTGTTTTTAGAAAGGACGGGAGACAGAAAGCAAGCTATGTCTAGCACTTTTCCTTCGTTCCAAAAACACTTCAAACAAATACGACGGATTGTTCAGTCAACTTTAAGACAGTTATTCTGCACAGAGCAGACAGTTTAGAGCAAGATCATTCTGAGGTGTTCTCTTAACTTTGGCATATTTAAAATATACCAGCTTAGTAAATCATCATTACACGACAAAAATATACTGTAGATCAATTCTGAATTAACACACATTAAAAGGAAAGTTCAATCTGATTAATTGGTGTCCATTAATTCAAAATAATTGTAACACTTGTCTCCTTGAGAGCTTCAAGAAGGTGTAACACTGAGAGTTTCAGAGAGATGTGGAGAGCCCCACATCCCATACGGACATGAGATTGCTGTATCCCTACATTAGGATTGCTTTTCTTTTTTTTTGCAGATGTGTCCTATTATCTTCATCAGTTCATGATCTACAGCTTTCACTGGAGTGGTTTGCAGCCGAGTGTGACGTGGCCGGGATGAGGATCAGATCATCCAAAATCCGAGGGCATGGTCTTGAGCCGGAAAAGGGTAGAGTGCCCTCTCCAGGTCGGGGAGGAGGTCCTGCCCCAAGTGGAGGAGTTTAAGTATCTTGGGGTCTTGTTCACGAATGAGGGAAAACTGGAGCGTGAGATCGATAGGTGGATAGGTGCAGCATCCGCAGTGAAGCGGGCGCTGTACCGGTCTGTCGTGGTGAAGAGAGAGCTGAGTCGAAAGGCAAAGCTCTCAATTTACCGATCGATCTACGTTCCCACCCTCATCTATGGTCATGAGCTTTGGGTTGTGACCGAAAGAACGAGATCTTGGATACAAGCGGCTGAAATGAGTTTTCTCCGCAGGGTGTCTGGACTCTCCCTTAGAGATAGGGTGAGAAGCTCAGTCATCCGGGAGGGACTCAGAGTAGAGCCGCTGCTTCTCCACATCGAGAGGAGCCAGTTGAGGTGGCTCGGGCATCTGGTTAGGATGCCTCCTGGACGCCTCCCTGGTGAGGTGTTCCGGGCATGTCCCACTGGGAGGAGACCCAGAGGAAGACCCAGGACACGCTGGAGGGACTATGTTTCTCGGATGGCCTGGGAACGCCTTGGGATTCCCCCGGAGGTGCTGGCCCAAGTTGCTGGGGAGAGGGAAGTCTGGGCCTCCCTACTTAGGCTGATACCCCCGCGACCGACCCCGGATAAGCTGAAGAGAATGGATGGGTGGATGGATGGATAGATGGATGGGTGGATGGATTGATAGATGGATGGATGACTGGCTTTATCAGAAAGATGATAAGTTTTTGTATAATATCAATGGTGACTAATAATTTTAAAGCTAACAAAATGTTCACAGTTCAATTGCACAATGGCAAAGCTCTGTATCATGGCACTGAATTTCTCCAGGCTTTGGATTCCAAGTTGAGCGTACTAGCTAAACGTAAACTTCTGTGACAATGTGTTTAAATTATTTGATGAACCAAATACTCAAGCATTAATTCAAACCTTAAGTTGAAAAATGAAAGCAAGAAAAAATGTTTCTGTAAAATGTCTCTGTACCTAGAAACCAAAGACGTGGAGATTGTGACTACAGGCAACGAGGGTCACTAGCATAACGAGACTGCAGGTGACGAGGCCTACCAGCACAACAAGACTGCAGACGATGAGGGCCACCAACACAACGAGACTGCAGGCGACGAGGTCCACCAGCACAACGAGACTGCAGGCGACGAGGTCCACCAGCACAACGAGACTGCAGGCGACGAGGGCCACCAGCACAACGAGACTGCAGGCGACGAGGGCCACCAGCACAACGAGACTGCAGGCGACGAGGGCCACCAGCACAACGAGACTGCAGGCGACGAGGGCCACCAGCACAACGAGACTGCAGGCGACGAGGCCACCAGCACAACGAGACTGCAGGCGACGATGGCCACCAGCACAACGAGACTGCAGGCGACGATGGCCACCAGCACAACGAGACTGCAGGCGACGATGGCCACCAGCACAACGAGACTGCAGGCGACGATGGCCACCAGCACAACGAGACTGCAGGCGACGATGGCCACCAGCACAACGAGACTGCAGGCGACGAGGGCCACCAGCACAACGAGACTGCAGGCGACGAGGGCCACCAGCACAACGAGACTGCAGGCGACGAGGGCCACCAGCACAACGAGACTGCAGGCGACGAGGGCCACCAGCACAACGAGACTGCAGGCGACGAGGGCCACCAGCACAACGAGACTGCAGGCGACGAGGGCCACCAGCACAACGAGACTGCAGGCGACGAGGGCCACCAGCACAACGAGACTGCAGGCGACGAGGGCCACCAGCACAACGAGACTGCAGGCGACGAGGGCCACCAGCACAACGAGACTGCAGGCGACGAGGGCCACCAGCACAACGAGACTGCAGGCGACGAGGGCCACCAGCACAACGAGACTGCAGGCGACGAGGGCCACCAGCACAATGAGACTGCAGGCGACGAAGGTAGCACAACGAGACTGGTCATTGAGTTAATAAACACTGTATTCTAATGTTGTATAAACTTTTATGCTTGTGACTTGGTCACAGTTGTATTATTAGCAGTTCAGGGTTCTAGTAGAAATCTAAAATGTTTGGGCTTATTGGCATACTGGATGAAGCCATTGCCTTTACATTCCAGGTACTCTGAATGTTAGGTGTATTAATGGCATCACAGCTGCAAGGGAGGAAAGGACAAGGCAAGTATGTGTTTCGATGGACAATGTTCTTTGTAATGGAGAAACTCGGTTTTGCCGGTGCAGACTGAGAAGTAAAGGTCCTGGATTTTGCAGGAGATCCAAGTTCAGGTAAGTGGAGAGGAGCAGGTTGACACAGTTCTGAGTTTGTATATGAGAATGAAGGGACTCCTTTGATACACAGGTGAGTCCCAGTAGAGATGAGGTCCTAGGAAGGACTTGGAGCAGGATGTGGAAGGTCTTGATGAAATCACAGGTGGTGAGAACTGAAGGTTATGCATCATAACCCATGTTCCCTGAAGGAAGGGAACGAGGTGCAACACATGACTATGGGAATTACGCCCCCGCGTGGTTCACCTGAAGTAATACAATCACCCCAGACAGCAAAAGTTATGTGGGCCGGATCTGGGCCAAATGTATGAAAACATTTGGCCCGCATTTGTAAAATGGATCCGGCCCGGTGTCTTTTTGTCCAACGGGCCAAAACTGGCCCAGATGTGGATTGCGGATCTGGATTGGATCTGGGCCGGAGGTGGGCCAGAAGTGCTACAAAACTACTGCATTCGGCCCAAATGTGGCCCAGATACGGAATCCTTGTTTAGTTTTTAGGCAAATTTGGCCCAGATGCGGCCCAGATGCGGCATCCTCATTTCATTTTTAGGCGGATTTGGCCCAGGTCCGGCCCAGTAGAGTAAGTCGAATCTCAAAACGCGGCCCAGATCTGGTTCAAACCCGCAATACAGATATGTACAACAGGTCTAAATAGAGCACACACAAAATATCCACATAAGTTGTTGCTTAAAAACTGTTTATTCATGAGCAAAACAAATTCAAAAATGTTAAAAAGTTAAAATTGATAACAATGATAACATAACAACCTTAATAATAAAAGAAACTACAATTACCAGAGGTATGCATCATAAATACCATGATCTGCTTCTGTATGACAGTTTCAGTGTCTTTCAGTCATTTTAAGAGTCAGTCACAGCAGAGGAAAGCGACGTCCTCACTCATCTGTGATGAATCTCCAAATGCAGGACTGTCTGTGGCAGAGATTCACCTTAGCACTTTGTGGAAGATGTGAGGTTTCAAAGTCAACTTTTATTGTCAGAACTGCAATATGTACAGGACATAAACAGGATTGAAATTGCATTTCTCTCTCAGTCCCTCGGTGCAAAAGTAACCATTTAAACACTAAAACACTAAAACATTTAATAAACATAAGCATAAAATAGTAAAAGTGTAACACTGTCCTGACAGTTACACCAACACTAAAACACTAAACATTTTCATTCATTCATTCAACCTTTATTTAGTCAGGTAAATCTTTTGAACCTCAAGGGCTCATTTACGAAAGCGACCTGCTAAAACTAAAGAACAATGAACAGCAGTGGTATAATTTCCTTAAACAATAAACAATAAACAAACAAACAATAAACAATAGAAAACAAAAGAGAGAAAAAAAAAACAAAAGAAAGTTTTTTTTTTTTTTTTTTTTTTTTTACAAAGTATCAAAAAACTAGCAAAACATTATAAGGTAGACGTATAAAATCAAAGACAGGAACAGATCTGCATTTAATGACATAAGCATAAAATGAAATGATAAAAGTGTAATACTGTCCTGAGTTATTGCATAGTAGTATAAAAAGTATATAAAGTGTATCTATAAAATAAACTGAAGGTTCTAGCATTGACATTTGCAAAGAGTGGCAAAGCAGCATATGAGTTAATGTACACAGTATATGTATGAGGTAGTTGATGTTGGTATAGAGGCAAAGTGGCATATGCAGTAAGGCACATAAGGCACATTGGGCATCCTTAAATAAGGCTAGTCAGAGAATACTGTATATGTATCAGCAGTAGTGTAGATATAAAAGTAGTGTAAATGTAAACAGTAGTAATAAATGTAAACAGTATTAATAAATGTAAACAGTGAATGTAAACAGTAGTATGACTATAGGCAGTAATGTAATACAAACAGTGCAAATATGAGAAGTAGTGCAAACTGAATGAGCACATGACTGAGAGTTTAGTGAATAACCCGTTTGATGACACAGAGTCCAGTGTTAAAATCTTTGTGTTGTGTGGTAATGTGTGAGAAAGTTTTTTGTGTTAAGGCAGTTCAAATGGGAGGGGAGGCAGAGCAGGCAGAGTGTTTAGCATCCTTACTGCCTGATGAACAGAGCTGTCTCTCAGTCTGCTGGTTCGAGCCTGGAGACTCCTCAGTCTCCTCCCTGAAGGCAACAGTCTAAAGCAGCTGTGTAGTGGGTGTGTGGGATCACCTGCCATGCAGTGGGCTTTCCGAGTGAGGCGTTTGCTGTGTAAGTCCTGCAGTGAGGGGAAGGAGGTGCCGACGATCTTCTCAGCTGCTCTCATGATGCGCTGGAGGCTCTTGCGGCAGGATGCAGTACATGCACCAAACCACACAGTGATGCAGCTGGTCAGGACACTTTCTATGGCACCTCTGTAGAAGGTGCACATGATGGGGGTTGAAGCTCCAGCCCTTTTCAGCTTGCGGAGAAAGTAGAGACGCTGGTGAGCCTTCTTGGCCAGTGCTGCAGTGTTCCTGCTCCAGGACAGGTCCTTTGAGACGTGCACTCCCAGGAACTTGGTGCTGTCTACTCTCTCCACTGCGGTGCTGTTGATGGTCAGAGGGGCATGTTGGGCATCCCTCTTCCTGAAGTCCACGACAATCTCCTTTGTCTTCTCCACGTTGAGAGTGAGATTGTTGTGTCCGTACCACAAGGCCAAGCGGCTCACCTCGTTCCTGTAGTCCGTCTCATCGTTGTTGCTGATGAGACCCACCACTGTTGTGTCGTCCGCAAACTTGATGAAGTGGTTGGAGCTGTATGATGGTGTGCAGTCGTGTGTTAGCAGGGTGAATAGAAGGGGGCTCAGTACACATCCTTGTGGGGTCCTCATTGCTAGCAACATTAGCATTTGGAGGTCAGACAGGAGCCTAAGAAAAGCACAAAGAAAAACAAGATTATAACCAGGCAATACCAAAAAACAATATAATAAAACAAAACAGCCAGCCACTAGGGAGCACAAGCCATTGTATCTCTTGTGCCGGTCCCAAGCCCGGGTAAATGGTGAGGGTTGTGTCAGGAATGGCATCCGATGTAAAACACTTGCCAAAACCATAATGCGAGTTCATCAAAGTGAAACCATACCAGATCGGTCGAGGCCCGGGTTAACAACGTCCGCCACCGGTGCTGTTGACAAACAGGGTGCCGGCGGAAATTGTACTACTGTTAGTCGAAGACGCCGAGGAGGAAAACGTGTCAGGAGACAGAGGGAGAGGAGGAAAGTGAAGAATGTAGGACTGAGGGTTGCAACTCTAAATGTGGGGACAATGACAGGCAAAGGTAGAGAGCTGGCTGACATGATGCAGAGAAGAAAGGTAGATGTTTTATGTGTCCAAGAGACCAAGTGGAAGGGCAGCAAGGCTCACAGTATTGGAGCAGGGTTTAAACTGTTTTACCATGGTGTGGATAGAAAGAGAAATGGAGTAGGGGTGGTCCTGAAGGAGGAGTTGGCAAAGAATGTAGTAGAGGTGAAGAGAGTGTCAGATAGGGTGATGTGTCTAAAGGTAGAAGTAGAAGGTCTGATGCTAAACATAGTAAGTGGTTATGCTCCACAGGTTGGATGTGATGGGGAGGAGAAAGATAAATTTTGGAAAGATTTGGATGAAGTGATAGAGAGTATTCCCAGGGAGGAAAGAGTGGTGATTGGAGCAGACCTGAATGGACATGTTGGTGAAGGAAACAGAGGGGATGAGGAAGTGATGGGTAGGTTTGGTGTCAAGGAAAGAAACCAGGAAGGACAGATGGTGGTGGATTTTGCCAAGAGAATGGAAATGGCTATAGTCAATACCTATTTCCAAAAGAGGGAGGAACATAGAGTGACCTATAAGAGTGGAGGAAGGAGTACACAGGTCGATTACATTCTGTGTAGAAGAGGAAACCTGAGAGAGATTGGAGACTGTAAGGTTGTAGCAGGGGAGAGCGTGGCCAGACAGCATCGGATGGTTGTGTGTAGAATGACTGTTGTTGCGAAGAAGAGAAAAAGAGTAAAATCAGAGAAGAAGACCAAATGGTGGAAGCTAAAGAAGGAAGAATGTTGTGAGAAATTCAGAGACGAGCTGTTAAAGGCTCTGGGTGGTAAGAAAGAGCTTCCAAGTGACTGGGCTACTACAGCAACAGTAATTAGAGAGACAGGTAGGAAGGTACTTGGTGTGTCATCTGGACAAAGAATGGAAGATAAGGAAACCTGGTGGTGGAATAGTGAAGTGCAGGACGCCATTCAAAGAAAGAGATTAGCCAAGAAGAAATATGACTGTGAGAGGACTGAAGAGCGGAGACAGGAATATAAGGAGATGGGACATAGAGCAAAGAGGGAAGTAGCTAAGGCAAAGCAGAGGGCGTACAATGAGTTATATGGGAGACTGGACACTAAAGAGGGCGAGAAGGACTTGTACCGATTGGCAAGACAGAGGGATCAGGCTGGAAAGGATGTGCAGCAGGTTAGGCTTATTAAATATGGGAATGGGAATGTTCTAACAAGTGAGGAGAGTGTGATGGGAA
>JBBPBX010045031.1:0-14783 GCA_038048925.1 Garcialebias charrua
TTGTGACGTCATATTTGCGTGCCAAATGCGCGTTGTACACCATTTCCACCTCACATATGCGCCGCGCCGCACCAAGATTCTGGACTGATTTCATAGCAGGGCTGAGGCCGGCTGGAAGCGCGCAGTGGGTAGGAGGCTGGACTGGAGTTTGAGGAAGTGGCTGCCGTGAGGGAGCAAACACCGAAGGACTTTACAAGATTAACATGGTAAAAACAATTATTTGTATTTAAAATTATAGCAAAGATGTGTCTTAAGCTGAACTATTCCTTAATAAATTCACGTAGTGGTCAAAACGGCAGGATTTAAAAAAGTAGTTTCGCCATGTGCACGCGCGCGCACGTGAGCCGGCTTTATTTCTATATAATGTAGCTAAATAAACGCTTTAAAAAATATATTTCATAGCTGACGTTATATCAAGAGGGTGCTTGAGCTGAACAGGTCCTTAATAATTTCACGTTGTGGTCAAATCAGCTGGATTTAACAAAGTAGGTCGACACGTGCACGTCACATGCACGCGCGGGTGGGGTCGATCGGCGTTCTTTCTTTTAAATGTAGCTAAATAAAAGCTTAAAAAATATATTTCATAGCTGGCTTTATACCACGAGGGTTCCTCAGGTGAACAATTCCTTAATAATGTCACGTTGTGGTCAAATCTGCTGGATTTAAATTGATTTGTTTTGACTACTTCCAAACCTGTCACATGTGCTACGAAAATAAATTGTAAAAAAAAATCGAATTTTAATTCAAATAACTCCAACAGCTTACAGTGTGTACATGAACATCTTGTGATTACAATGTGTTAGTTTTAAAAATATCTGCTTTGTGGTTTCTGAGATATAAGATATGTGTTAAATACTAGTACAAAAAATATAAGGCTAGGTCGACACACTTATGTCTATAAAAAAATCGAATTTTAATTCAAATAACTCCAACAGCTTACAGTGTGTACATGAACATCTTGTGATTACATTGTGTTAGTTTGAAAAATATCTGCTTTGTGGTTTCTGAGATATAAGATATGTGTTAAATACTAGTACAAAAAATATAAGCTAGGTCGACACACTTATGTCTATAAAAAAATCGAATTTTAATTCAAATAACTCCAACAGCTTACAGTGTGTACATGAACACCTTGTGATTACACTTGTGTTAGTTTGAAAAATATCTGCTTTGTGGTTTCTGAGATATAAGATATGTGTTAAATACTAGTACAAAAAATATAAGCTAGGTCAACACAATCTATAAAAAATCGAATTTTAATTCAAATAACTCCAACAGCTTACAGTGTGTACATGAAGATGAACATCTTGTGATTACACTGTGTTAGTTTGAAAATATCTGCTTTGTGGTTTCTGAGATATAAGATATGTGTTAAATACTAGTAGAAAAAATATAAGCTAGGTCGACACACTTATGTCAATAAAAAATCGAATTTTAATTCAAATAACTCCAACAGCTTACAGTGTGTACATGAACACCTTGTGATTACACTTTGTTAGTTTGAAAAATATCTGCTTTGTGGTTTCTGAGATATTTGATATATGTATATATATCTTATATATATCTTATAAAATATATCTACATATAAAACCGTTTCTAGACTGAATTACCGGTAACCATGTTTTTCTTTTTTTACAGTTAAGAGGAAGAAGTCAACACCAGAATTTATCAACTTGTGTCTTCTGGAGGAAGCCCATGAGACAACGGGAAAAAAATCATTTAGGTGGATGCAGTATTTATTTTTGTGCTTTTTTCACTTCTTAGTTTTCATAATAAACATTTTTTTTCTTAAGTGGTGTCATTGAACAATAATTTCCTAAACATATTTTACAATGTTAAGTGTGTACAGTATAGTGTTTGTTTAAAAACATACTGGAAGTTAAGAATATTTTCCATTTGCATTTGACCTTTAAAGAATCATAAGAAAAAGATTATTAGATTTGAACAGCCCTCCATCC
Source organism: Garcialebias charrua (assembly GCA_038048925.1). NCBI lineage: Eukaryota > Metazoa > Chordata > Actinopteri > Cyprinodontiformes > Rivulidae > Garcialebias > Garcialebias charrua. The sequence goes on from JBBPBX010045031.1 coordinate 1,959, forward strand.
ATCCATCCATCCATCCATCCATCCTTCCTGATGTCGTGTCATGGGTAGTGCAGCAGCTTTTGCCAGGATGCACAGACGTCAACATGAACCCATCCATCCATCCATCCTTCCTGATGTTGGGTCGTGGGTGCAGCAGCTTTTCCAAGGATGCACAGACGTCAACATCAACCCCGATGAAGCTGTTCTTGGATGCCCAAACGAGTTTCCTGATCAACAAACATTTAATTATTAATACTTTGTTTTTACGTTTAAAGAAACACGCTTTTAATGTTTAAGGGACAGTTTAAACCAAATTATCCATTTGCATTTGACTTTGAATTATCCCTGACAAAATATTACCGTTTAAATTTAATGAAATACTAACCTTTAATATTACAGGGCCAATTGAAACCTAATTAATTCCTAATCTGTACCTTACTGTAAAAATAGTTTAACTGATTACAGGGCAGTGCGATCGATGTGTTAAGCAATGTTAACAGGAACCTTGTGCATATATGAGAATAATCTTTATTATAAAGAAACAAAATGGAAAACACATGGGTTTAAAACAAGCTGAAAAGGCAATAAAGTAAGATTAGAGCATTAAATAGCTCAAGGGACATTACCGCCAACAGGTGGTGAGACAAGGTCCTGCAGGGTGTTCTTCTTCTAACGTTTAGTGGTGGCTAGTAAATAGCTTGAGGTAACACTACCGCCACCACGTGGTAGGACGAGTGAGATTCTACACCCCGCCCACAGAAGGGCTGCAGTAGTGAATGGAGACAAACTTACATGTGAGCCGATCCGAACTGAACCAGACCGGACCAGACTGATCCGCTCTGGGCCGAGCGAGTGGAAAAGGGGCATTAGACCTGCAACAGAGAAAGCCCTGTCACCTCTGAGTTTACGACGGGTTCCCGGAACTTTTTTCGTTCAACCTTTATTTAGACAGGTTAATCCCATTTAGCCTCGGGGACTCATTTACAAGGAGACCTGATTTCTTAACAAAGAGTGATGACAGCAGTGAGTAACAACAACAACATTGGACAGTCACAAAAGAGGCATACAATTTTTTTTTTTAACAAATCAAAACAAAATAGCAACCAAAAGGACAGTCAAAAGGAAAAGTAGTGGAAAAAAAAGAAGAAAAAAAAAAGCTGGATTATAAAGTGGCATAAAAAACTAAAAACAGGAACATGTCTGCATTGTTTTTTGCCAGGAACTTAAAGCCTGGTTTATGGTTGACGCGTCGCATAGGGCGTGAGAGAGCGCGCGGCCAAAGTGACACAATCGTATAGTCCCCGCCCCCGCGCTTTGGCCCAGCGCGTCGGCTCTGCGCGTGTCGCGCACCTCCGAATTTTTGAAGCTCTGCAAGCCTAGCGCGCACCAAATTGATTGACAGGTCGGGTGTGGACCTCACCGACAGCCTTCACGCTCTTCACGCCAGAGCCTGCAGCTGTCTGCGCCGCTGTGGTCGTGGAAACGGCGTCGCGACGCATGGAGGAATGTTTTTTATGTGATACAAATGTATTAAATTCCCCGAGCGAGCAGAAAGCCATTTGTTTTTGTTGTGTGATTTCAAACAGTTCTTCTTCTACGGTAGATTTCTTCTTCTACACCTTTCTTGCAACATATGCACAGGTTTTAGAGGGTACTGCCACCTGCTGGTCCGTAAAAGAACAGCACTTTGCCATGCGCCGCCGGCGACACTATAAACGCATCAAGCCGCACGGCTCAGTGCGCGCGCAGCCAGCGCGCTCCAGCCTGCACGCTCCAGCCTGCGCGCTCCAGCCTGCGCGCTCCAGCCTGCGCGCTCCAGCCTGCGGACCAAAGCGCGACTATAACCGAGCCTTAACAGATGTTTAAAGCCACTTAGAGAGGTCAAGGTCGAGAGCTTCAGATCATTTTGCAAGGTGTTCCAGGAAACAGGAGCAGCATGGGAGAAGGCCCTTTTGCCTAGTTCAGTCCTCACAGAGGGGACAATGCATGGAATAATGTCCTGGGAGCGCACGCTGTAGCTGCACTCACGCAGTGGTAGGGGTGTAACGGTACGCTAAAATCACATTTAGATTTGGTTCAATTAAAAGGAGTGTTCGGTACGGTAAATTTTAGGTACAAAAAAAGAAAATAAAGACATAATTTTTTTATTTTGAAAATGTGCCAAGTAAACAATACGTTTGTATAAAAATAAATAAAAGCAACCCATTTGGATGACATTTTAAATAAACAGCACTCTTTATAATTAATAAACTATACTATCAATAATAAAAATCTTAATAAACACAATAACAGTCAGAACCAGAACAATAAGCAGCAACAAACTGTTTACAATCTAACTACAGTAATCAAGTTTATAGTTTTTGTCCAAAAAGACCAACTTGTCCACATTTTCTGCCAAAAGCACAGATCTAGTTGCAGTGAAGATCTCCAGCAATGGAGAAAATGATCTCAATAACAACAGTAGCAGCAGTATGGCTGTATTTGTCCTCATTACTCACAACAGCCTCTTCTTGGACCTGCTCCCCCAGGTGGGACAGGTCCCTGGAAAAGTTCAGAGTTCAGTCATCACAGATGTCTTAGCTGCAGGTGATCTGGTGGAGATCCCTGAAGAGGAAGAAGACAGTCCCAGGACCGGAAATAAAACACAAAGAGTTTAAAAAAAGAGTTAATAAGATTAACATTTTAAATTAAAAAGGTTAATTAGATAATAATAATAAAACAACAATACCTCTTCTTGAATGGTTGAGGTGGTTGAATCTCTCTGTCATCATCATCATCAGAACTTTAATCAGCTCCAGGGCTTGTTGACAATATCAGTTTTAACTTTTTCATAAAGTGCTGAACTTTTTGACTGAAGTGTTGACATGATGGATGTCGTAGCAAGGCTCAACGCATCAACAACATTCAGACATATTTTTGTAGATCCAGAGCTTTAAAACTCCTACAGCTTGTGTTATTGCTCTGGACCGATCTGAATTACCTGATGAAGGTTGTTTAAATGCTGCTTTTTGGTCTTTGCAACAAGCTGCTTTTCTTGCTTGTAGAAGAGACGTTCACGTTTGGATGACGTTGTTTCAAGCACGTTAACAAGTTAGACATGTTGCTTGCTGCAGATCCAATCTCCGTGAAACGTCGACACACAGCTTTGGATTTGCGCTCGTCTTTTAAGAAGAAAGCCATAACGTTCCCAAATGTACGCAGGTGGACCAAACCAAACGTGCCGTACAGAAACGGTTAGGTACGCCCACGTGTCCCGTTACATCCCTACACTGAACCCTGTATTCACTGGTTAACTGGACATCATTAGTCATCATTACTGCAAATGCCACTTTGCCTCTATACCAACATCAACTACCTCATACATATACTGTGTACATTAACTCATATGCTGCTTGCCACTCTTTGCAAATGTCAATGCTAGAACCTTCAGTTTATTTTATAGATATACTTTTTATACTTTTTTATACTACTATGCAAAAACTCAGGACAGTATTACACTTTTATTATTTCATTTTATGCTTATGTTCATTAAATGTTTAGTGTTTTAGTGTTGGTGTAAATTTTCATACTTTTATACTACTATGCAAAAACTCAGGACAGTGTTACACTTTTACTATTTTATGCTTATGTTTATTAAATGTTTCAGTGTTTTAGTGTTTAAATGGTTACTGTTGCACCGAGGGACTGAGAGAAACATGCTGGTGAAGATTCTCAATCGTCCAGGACATGATAAATCAAAAAGGCGTTCAATACAAGATCAACTGGACTTTATTTGAAAATAAAGTCCAAATAAAGTCCAGTTGATCTTGTATTGAACGCCTTTTTGACTGAGAGAAACGCAATTTCAATCCTGTGTATGTCCTGTACATATTGCAGTTCTGACAATAAAGTTGACTTTGACTTTACCATACCATACCATACCAACTTTATTTATAGAGCACTTTATGCACCCAACAGGACCAAAGTGCTGTACACACAATCACAAAATACAATACAATCATAAAATGGAAGGGACTAAAAACAGTACTAAAATAATAAATTATGAATACAATAAAACAAAGTTAAAACATCTCAGATTGTACCAAAAGCCAAAGAAAAAAGATGGGTTTTAAGAAGAGACTTAAAAACAGCAAGTGAAGAGGCCTGTCTTATGTCTAATGGGAGGTCATTCCAGAGCTTAGGAGCTACCACAGAGAAAGCACGGTCCCCTCTAAGCTTGCGCTTTGTCCTCGGTACCCTCAGAAGCAACTGGTCAGCTGACCTGAGCGAACGAGAGGGTGTGTAGTAATGCAGCAGCTCTGACAGGTATGGAGGGGCATGGCCATTTAGAGCTTTAAAAGTAAATAAAAGTATTTTAAAATGAATCCTGTAACGCACCGGTAACCAGTGCAAAGAAGCCAAAACAGGGGAAATGTGGTCAAATTTTCGTGTACCTGTTAAGAGTCGTGCAGCTGCATTTTGAACCCTCTGAAGCTGGGAAGTACACAGATCACTAATACCAACATAAAGTGAATTACAGTAATCCAGCCGTGTGGTCACAAATGCATGGATTGCTGTTTCGAAGTGCTGTCTAGGAAGGATGGCTTTTACTTTGGCTAGCTGCCTCAAATGAAAAAAGCTGGATTTTACAACTGCTTTAATCTGAGACTCCAGCCTAAGACCAGCATCCAGCTTGACCCCTAGATTTGTAACAACTGGCCGGACATACTGAGCCAAGGAGCAATCGGACAGAGAGTCTTCAGTCGAACTGCCAAAAATCACCACCTCTGTTTTGTCTTCGTTAAGTTTCAAGAAGTTTAGGGCCATCCAGGCCTTCAAATCTTCCAAACATAGGAACAGAGACCGAAGAGAGGCTGAGTCTGCTTTCTTTAAAGGTACGTAGATCTGTGTGTCATCTGCATAACAATGAAAAGCAATCCCGTATTTCCTAAAAACAGAACCAAGCGGAAGGATGTACAACAAAAATAAAAGAGGGCCCAAAACTGAGCCCTGCGGAACACCACATGAGAGTGGAGCAGAGGAGGACCTATGTCCATCAAGACAGACACAAAAAGTACGCTTGGTCAGATAAGATTTAAACCAATCTAAGGCTATATGACCAATGCCCACCCACTGTTCCAAACGTGTGATTAAAATGTTGTGATCCACTGTGTCAAACGCAGCTGATAGATCCAACAACATCAAAACTTTGACTTTTGACTTTGATTAGCTTCACGCAGACTCTCCCAATGGTACATTTTCATCTTTAAATCACTTCTTGGTCTGTTGCCTTCATACATCTCCTTCTACATGTTTCTGCATGAGTGCAGCTACATGGTGCACTCTCTGGACATTAATACCTGCAGTGCTCCCTCAGTAAGGACTGAACTTGGCTAAAGGGCCTTCTCCTACTCTGCTCCTGTTTCCTGGAATATCTTGCAAAAAGATCTGAAGCTCTCGACCTTGACCTCTCTGACTTCAATCAATCAAACTTTATTTATAGAGCCCTTTTCAGCAGCCAGAAGGTGCACAAAGTGCTGAACAATACAGAAGTAAAAAACAATCAATTAAAAATTTAGAAAACAGCCAGTTAAGCATTAAAACAATTAAAACATAACAAGAATAACAAAGAACTACTAGGTATTAAAAGCCTGCCTGAATAAATAGGTTTTAAGATTATATAAAAAAAAAACTCCATATCAGTGATGGAGCGCAAGTCCTGAGGTAGCTGGTTCCAGAGTCAGGGTGCAACAACAGAAAAGGCCCGGTCACCCCATCGCTTGTAGTTGGTCTTTGGGACTGACAGGAGAAATGTATTTGATCTCAGCGTTCTCCTATATTCACGGACAGCTACAAGATCAGTCAAATATAGTGGGACAAGACCATTGAGAGCTTTAAAAGTTAATAATAAAATTTTAAATTTAATTCTAAAATCGACTGGAAGCCAATGAAGAGAAAATAAAACAGGGGTAATGTGTTCACGTCTGGAGGTGTTGGTTAAAAGTCGAACTGCAGCATTTTGGACCAATTGTAGGCGTCTAACTGAGGATTTGGAGATTCCTGCATACTGGGAATTGCAGTAGTTGAGCCTTGAGGTGATAAAAGCATGAATGGCCTTTTCTAAATCAAAACAATTAAAAAAAGGCTTAACTTTGTACAGTATAAAAGACGTAATTGATAAAAACAGACCTTGACTATAGACGCTATTGTTTATCAAGTTTTAAGTCCATGTCAAATGTCACCCCCAAGTTTTTAACTGTTGGTCTGAGCTTGGAAGTCAGAGCACCAAAGTTACTGGGAGCATCATCACCGAAGAAGATGCATTCTGTCTTTCCTTTGTTTAAAAACAAAAATTATGGTGAAGCTACTGTTTAATGTCAGCAATACAATCAGCATGGGGGTGAGAAGATTACAGTTTTTGGGTTTCATTGGTAAATAAATTTGTACATCATCAGCATAGCAGTGAAAAGAAAAGTTTTGTTTGGCTATTACTGATCCTAGAGGCAGCATGTACAGTGACAAAAGGAGAGGACCAAGAATAGAACCCTGTGGCACACCACAAGAGAAAATGGCAGTGGAGGAAGAAAGATTATCCAACATGATAGTGAAAGTTCTGTTGGTCAAGTAGGAAGTGAACCACTTGAGTGCTGTACCAGATATGCCAATATAATGTTGAAGACGAGATAGAAGGACACTGTGGTCTACTGTGTCAAATGCAGCTGTAAGGTCCAGCAACACCAGAGTCTACTGCTTTCTTCTGGGCTAAAAGTTCAGAAAACAACAACTTAACAAGTTAAAGCTGGAATTTTGGATGAGTCGACAGATTTGACGCCAAGTGGGACTCGCTTCATCTAACAAGCTCCACACCAGTCGCTGAGAGGACCAGAACGGAGTCGACGAGGATGATGTCGGACTTTAGTCCGTGATAAACAGCTGATTTACAGCAGGTAAATCAACGTTCTTAATAATGCTTCCTTGTGTTTACTTCAGTCACACAACAACCAAATGAGTTTTTATTTTTTCCCTGCGAGGTCGAGAAGCTGTCTTTCCACCAGACGGACAGGTTCGGATGGGACCAGAATGAAAACAGAGCAGAGTCCAGTTCATTAACGTAGTTACAGTTCGGTTAACGTGTTTTTAATAGTGTTCAATTTAATTCTCAGTGTTTTTGTGACATACAGTTTGTGGTGTTGAATAAATAAATAAAAAATAAACCTGGTGTCTTCATTTTCAATTTTAATAATACGCAGCATGCTACGCATCATTTAAATCACGTAACGAGTCCAGACAGCTTCATTTAGCTCAGATAACTTTATATATCGCCCACGCTAACATAAATATTGTTTGTTATTGTTAAACTGTTATTATTTAGCACATTTAGTATTTTATAGTGCAGCGCGACGTGCGAAATATCTGCCTGCCTCGTTCAATAAACAGTGATATTAGAACTGGATCAGACTGTGTCTCTTCCAACACAGATGCAGCTACATTCAGGTGTAGATTAATTAAATATGAGACTCAAAATATATTCCATCAGTCGTAGTTCAGAATGCGGTGTGTGTCCGCCGCCCGTATGTGGGACAAACAAAAACTCAGCGGGAGATGTTTATGTTATCAACGGGGTCCGCAAAAAACCTCCACTCTGGAAGGTGGATTCAGAAACCTTCGGATTCAAAGAGGGGGGCCACTGGTGTCGTGTAAACGATCGGCAGAACCACAGAAAGAAAGGTGCGGTTTCACTCAAAATATGCGCCTTGTAAACGGCCCCTTAAGCTGATTCACATCCCAAATGCTTCAAACACCAGGCGATATGTGTTTTTTTAAATATTTATATACAAAAAATGTTCTGACTTATCAATTCACACACGTGAAAAATAATCAACCAAAATGTTCAAACAACTCAGTAAAGACATGAACTGAAATTACTTGGAATAGGACAATTGTGGACTCAGACGAAATATACCGGAACCTATACTGAGAATGTGCAGAGATGTTGTAAAAGCAAAACCAAACAACATTTTTTAGTGTACCTTATCTAAACGTTGCTTGTTTTTCTTCTTTTCAGGAGTTAAAATCTGAATCTAAAGAGCTGCTTATACTCTTTACTATCCTAATGTAGTTAATCCTATTTTGTTATCCCGAGAATGTCGGACCAGAAAGAGAGATGAAACAAGATGGGCATGGTGGCTAGAACAACATTGGAACACGTGTTAATAGAAAAGCATAAAGTAAATAAAAAAGTAAATAAAACAAAATAGAGAAAATAAATGTTACCCTTTGGTAAAGTAAAGTAAGTGACTGTTTATTTAAACAACACAACTATTTGATTGCAAAAAAACTCTACATCAGTGGCTCTTGTGGAATTAGAACAAATAACTACTGATGTCGATCAAAAACAATATTGTGTCAGTATTTTTGTTGATTTAAAAAAGCATTCACTACTATTGACCACACTATTCTCCTTGAAAAATTGAATAAATATGGTATTAGAGGACCAGCATTACAGTGGGTATCTATTTTTGAAAGATAGGAAACAATTTGTACAAATCAATGTTGTAAGAGCTGACCTCTGCAATATCACATGTGGAGTTCCTCAAGGCTCTGTACTTGGAGCAAAGCTATTTATTTTATATGTGAATGACTTGGTAAATTTGTCAGGACTCCTTAAACATGTCCTTTTTGCAGATTATACCACTTTTTTTGTTTGTTTGGGAAAAGACATAGAACGGATGTTGGAGTTAATGAAGACAGAATTTGTCAAAATACAAACTTGGTTTAAACTCAATAAATTATCATTAAATCTAGATAAAACTAATTACATGATATTCAGTAATAAAAAGAAAACTGTTGATGTTCCATTCAAAATTGAGGGTGTTGAGATTTGTAGAGTGAGTGAGGTGAAGTTTTTGTGTGTTATTATTTATGACAAACTACATGGAAACTACATGGAAACTACATGGAAACAACGCATAAATTCTGTAAGAATAAAAATAGCTAAATCTATTGCAGTACTGTACAAAGTCAGAAACTTATTAAATGATAAAGCTCTGTATTTGTTGTATAACACAATCATTGTTCCACACTTAATCTATTGTACTGATGTTTGGGGGAAAGCGTGTAAAACAATTACAAAGCCTATTTTTGTTTTACAGAAAAGAGCTGTAAGAATTATCACTAGAAAACATTACTGTCATCCATCAAGCAAATTATTTTATCAACTGAAGTTATTGAAGTTCCATGATTTGGTAGATTATAATATTTTATCAGTTATGTGTAGGGCTCAGAATAACACATTACCTTTATCAATCAATCAATCAATCAATCAATCAATCAATCAATCAATCAATCAATCAATCAATCAATCACCTTTATTTAACCAGGTAGAGCCCGTTGAGACCGAGATCTCTTTTACAAGGGTGACCTGGTCAAGTGGTCAGCAGCACACGTCACATTGGCAATAGGCATTTGCACTTATCAAAAAGAAAATAAAGAAAACTACAATCACAGTAAACAGATGTTGACAGTTCAAAACCAACAGGATATGACAGATTTCTATATACATTATATACAAAACAAGCAGACAGACCTCGGTTGGGTAAATAAAGTTAAAAAAAATCAACAATGACATGTATATTGGATAAGTAATGGTTAGAAACATCTGCAATGGTCAAGTTTCTTGATGACATTTTCTACTACGGTTGACATAAAGGATCCAGGAGAGATGAATGTTGATAGTTTCAGATCTTTCTGTAAGTTGTTCCAGGCTGAGGGGACGGTGAAGCTGAATGCTCTTTTTCCTAGTTCAGTTCTGACAGAAGGAACTGATAAAATATCCAAATGCATTTTGTTAAAAGACAAAGTTGTTATAAGCTTAAGGGGACAGAGATATTTGTAAGACCAAAATACAGAACTACTGTAGTTTGAAGGGACGATCTACCTCAATCCAAGGAATTGGATTGTGTAATGGTTTGAAGAATTAAGTTAAAAACGCAAAATCAATGTGTACATTTAAGAAAATGATCAAAACTGAATTGTTAAAAAAAACATATGAAGTAGCATAATGCGTATTGTATTAGAGTTAAAAATTAGAAAGAGTTATTTATTTTGTTCTGTTACTTGAAGATTATTATTGTTTGAACTAATTGTTTGAAAAAAGGGACAGATATAATAAGATTTTTTCTTCTTTCTGCTACCTTTCATTTTTTATATATATGTTATCGTTTATGGGATTGTTTTGTATTGTATTTTAAAATGAATAAATTTGTAAGCAAAAAAACACAAATATGCAACAATTTAATTACGAAAAACTATTTAGACCAGATTAACGATATCTTTATAGGATGTCTTTAAGAAATGTAACAAAATGAAAATGTATAAAGCCAACAAAACACTAAAGCAGTGATCGAAATGTAGACTTAGGGGGCGGCCGTGGCGTAGTGGTAATGGCAGTCGTCCCCCGATCGGAAGGTTGGCGGTTCGAATCCCGGTTCCCCACACCATGTGTCGTTGTGTCCTTGGGCAAGACACTTAACCCCGAGTTGCTCCCGGTAGGACTGGAAAGCACCTTGCATGGTAGTCTGCCGCTACCGGTGTATGAATGTGTGTAGCATTCAATGTGTGTAGCACTTTGAGATTTTCACTAATGAAAAGTGCGTTATAAATTGAATTCATTATTATTACTTATGCTTTATTAAATTTGTCTACTGTAAACAAATATTTTATCTACAAGTTCTTAGGAGCTATATGCGGCTGATGCAAAGCTAGTTTAACATTTGTTAAACTCTTATCTTGGATTTTTTTTTTTTATCCACAGTATTCTTGGAGGTGTCTCTGTAGAAGCGAATGTGCATTGTACTTCCTGTCCGACACCGGAAGTGCCTGTATTCCATAGGCGGAGTATGGATCGCGGGTGTTTTTGAAAGTTATTTTCATTCATTTTATCGGAGCAAACACAGCTTTTGTTTAAACGGAACGTTTACTGAAATGTCCTACCGGGGTTCAGGTACCTGCTGTGCTGTTCGCGGCTGCACCAACAACCGGACCAAGCTAAATCTTTGGCTAAAACAACAGTGTTTTCAACACGGACCCAAAACAAAGAAAGAGTGTTCCTGCATCCTTCTCTATGGCTGTGTCTGTGCGATCAGGTAACATCTGTAATTTCTTTTTATTCAGGGAGGGTTTATTAATGAGAGTTTTGGATGATTTACTGTCTTAAAATGATGTATGTCAGGCGCGACCGGTATCTTTAGCCGAGTTAGCTGCTAATAAACCTTAGCCGAGAGGCCGGAGCAAACACGTTCGCTATTTATGTAGTTTTAAATTATGTCTGCGCGATCAGGTAACATCTTTTTATTCAGGGAGGGTTTATTAATGAGAGTTTTGGATGATTTACTGTCTTAAAATGATATATGTCAGGCGCGACCGGTATCTTTAGCCGAGTTAGCTGCTAATAAACCTTAGCCGAGAGGCCGGAGCAAACGCGTTCGCTATTTATGTAGTTTTAAATTATGTCTGCGCGATCAGGTAACATCTTTTTATTCAGGGAGGGTTTATTAATGAGAGTTTTGGAAGATTTACTGTCTTAAAACGATAGATCTCAGACGCGACGGTGACTTTTAGCCGAGTTAGCTGCTAATAAACCTTAGCCGAGAGGCCGGAGCAAACGCGTTCGCTATTTATGTAGTTTTAAATTATGTCTGCGCGATCAGGTAACATCTTTTTATTCAGGGAGGGTTTATTAATGAGAGTTTTGGAAGATTTACTGTCTTAAAACGATAGATCTCAGACGCGACTGTGACTTTTAGCCGAGTTAGCTGCTAACAAACCTTAGCCGAGAGGCCGGAGCAAACGCGTTCGCTATTTATGTAGTTTTAAATTTTGTCTGCTACATCTGTAATTTCTTTTTATTTGTCACTCCTCTTTTAACGAAACGAGTGGTGTTCCCACATTTTTAATGAACTAAAACAACAAAGTTTGGACTGTCTTCAACTGTATTACTCGCATGTAAACAAACGGTGTTTCTGGTCAACCGGAAGTTGTGTGCACATTTCGCGCAAAGCATCATGGGGCGTAGGAATACTGTGGATAGATTCCACAAAATATGTGAATGCCGTGTGAAAAAATAAAATGGTGATTTATTTGTTACTTTTATGATCTGGGCCCAGTGGTCGTTATTTCATCCTGTGGCAAATATTACTTACTGTACTTTGACATGGATAAAACACCTCTTATCTTAAAAAAGAAAAAAAAAGAAAAAGAAAAAAGAAAGCATCTAAAGCAGCAGAAAAAAACACATCATAATGCAACTGAAAAACTGTTTTAATTTCATACAATATGTACATGATTCATTTTAATACGTTTGGTGATTTCATGACAAGTTTAAGCGTTAGTTCTAAAAACCAAAAACTGTTCAAAAAGTTTTAAAAGTTAATATTTAAAGTGTTAAAAGCAAGTTTTAACTCAACACTAATCAGAATGAATTTAAGGATTTATCACGTCAGGTGTTGAACGTGCAGCCAGCTCTTGATTTTTATCTTATTTGTTGAAGTTCTTGTCATCCATCGTGCTGATCTTTTCATTCCTCTGGACTTGAACAGTCATAAACTACCCCACTTCTTCCCCTAATTGGATCCTTTGACAGATTTACAACTTTGCTTGGTGTTTTCTCTGGACTGCTTGCACAGTTTCCTTTGTTGATTTTTCTCTGTTCACCCTTTCAAGTGCTCTCAGCGAACTGAATTCTTTCCCATCATGGTAAGGGGAAAGAAGTCCAGGAGTGGGGAGGGGGAAGCTGAGCCTCCCTGACACACGTACACACTCTGACACAGACAAAGAAAAGGGAAAGGTTGCCAACACACAGACCAACAC
>JBBPBX010045031.1:14798-25096 GCA_038048925.1 Garcialebias charrua
CATGGGTGAGACTAATGTGTCCCAACTGTGGGCCACTGATGCCATCAGAAACAAATATTTAATCTTTACTTTAAATTAAAAGAAATTCTTCCTCACTGGACTATATCCTACAGGAGCAAATTTGTATTGCAACAATGTGCAAATAAAGTTTGATTTTTTTTGGTTCTCTAAGTCATTAGATCCATGTCTATCTTGTAAATAAGTCTCCGAAGCTCAATGGGATTAACCTGTATAAATTAATTAATTCATTCAACCCTTATTTAGACAGGTTAATCCCACTGAACCTCGAGGACTCATTTACAAGAGAGTCCTGATTTCAACAAAGAATGATGACAACAATAGGCAATCATAAAAGAGGCATCCAGATTATTATTTTTTATTTTTATTTTTTTTACAAATTAAAATAAGATGGCAAAAAAGTAGCAAAAGCAGCTAGATTAGAAGGTGAATGTAGAAAACTAACTACATGTAATCAAAATAAAAATCTCTGTAGCGGCAAGGGTTAATAATGATAAAACATTTTTTAATGAATTTTATTTTAAAGGGGCACCACTCTAATCACTGAAAGAAAATCTGAAGTTCTGAAAATAAATTCAGATGTTATTGTTTAATTACCTTGAATTACTCTTTTTACACTGTGCGTTCTTTTAAAAGAAGGACTCAGATGTCATAAATAAAACATGCGCGCTTTAATACAATTTTTTGACGTTTATTTGACTATGCACCTGCTTTGGAACTTCGGATGTCATCAACCATTGAATGGCCCTTATCATTTATTATCATCCCCATTCGTAGCGGTCAGATTGCCCCACCTGTACCTCCTAGGAGGTTTAAAGGTACGTTGTCACCGTTACAAGCGATGACAGCAGGCTCCGTCTTTAGCTACATGGTTAGGTTTAGAGTAAAGGGTCTTGGGTTAGGTTTAGGGTCTTGGTTAGGTTTAGGCACAAGGGTAAGGGGGTTAGGTTTAGGGTTGGTCCTCTGGGTCAGGTTTAAGGTTAGGTTTAGGAAAACTGTTACATAAGCTGAAAAAAACAAAAACAACACTTCCGGGTTCACGGAAACACGCTGCCTCCTCACAGTGATAACGCTGATAATGTTTTTTCAAACATGCTAGGAAGTGGATTGGACAGTTTTGCAGATACATATGGGGATGATAACAGTTATAACGCCCATTGTATGGACTGACAACATCCGAATCCGCTGGACTATATATGATTTAAAAAAAACTCTTGGAAATTATTTCTTACCTTTAAATGAATGCTTTGTTCACAACTGGAGCTTTATGGAAATTAGCGTGACCTTTAAAAATGCTTGTTAGCAGGAATGAACATAAAGTAATATTTGCTGGTGAAGATTCTCAGTCGTAATAAAGTAATATTATTCTATGTGATTACTCAAACCAAAACGAGATGAAATGTAGAATCTTTGGAATTTTCAACAGGCAGATTAATCATGCAAATTTAACTACAGGTACAAGAAAGACGCTCTATCGTCCAATAGTTAAAAATTGGTCTGAAATTTAAAGAAAAATAATTACTGAACTGAGTTAGTCCTAAGTTGGTTAAAACCTAAATTCTTGGACAACCTTCCAGAATATAGCTGTTCATACCAGAAGTTGATCAGAACCCAACGGCTGCCTGAAAACACCAGATATTGGACTCTTTCCGCTAAGATGGTCTTTGATGTAAAGTTGGAAATTCCTTCGCATTCCCGACATCAAGGCGATGAGTTTGGTCACTGGCTGCCAAAGTGGTCAGCCGGGGCGTCTCCTTTAGTTTAAATAAAGATTGAATTCATTCAACCTTTATTTATACAGGCTAGCCTCGTTGAGCCACGGGGACTCATTTACAAGAGGGACCTGTCTCACTCACACCCAGGGTCAATTTAGAGTTATCAATCAGCCTAACATGCATGTTTTTTGGACTGTGAGAGGAAACTGGAGCACCCGGAGAAAACCCACGCATGCACGGAGAGAACATGCAAACTCCACCCAGAAAGGCCCCCGGACCGGGATTTGAACCGGGGACCTGCTCGCTGAGAGGCGGCAGCTCTACCAGTTGTGCCACCGTGCTGCCTGTCAGGGCAGCTATGTAAGAGCCCGGGAAGCAATTCAGGATTGAGTGTCTTGCTCAGAGACACCAGGACATGTGGGAATGGCGGGGGATCAAACTTGGGACTTTTGGGTCCCAAGTCGGCTGCCCTAACTCTACAATTTGTAGTTGGTTGCAGTACTGTTCACCCCAACACATCAATATGAACTAAAGTCAACAAGAACAATGACGGTGTTTGATTAAAAAAATAAATAGATAAAAATAATACATTATATAAATATATGAATGAATTAGTTAGGGACACTGATTTGCTCAGTTTCGGTTTTCGTGTCTAAATGTCCAGTAAAATGCTTTCAGAAACCCTACAGAACTACTTCTAAAGACTATTTTTGCTTCTTCCAAGTTCAAATTTAAGAAATGGAGGTTCCCTTTCAGTCGTGTCTCTCGGTGCAACATATCGCTATGGGAACTGTGCCCCCGCGCGGTTACCTGAAGGAATACACTCACGCCTTTACGACAGGGGCATCAGCGTCACGCCAGAGTCCCCTCCCTCTGGGTATTTAAGGCGCTGACGCCCATCCATCGACCTCTTATTGCCCTTCACCTCGCTTAAACTTGAAACACTCTTCTCGGATCTTCTCTGTACTTCATCGCTCGACCAGAGGTGAGCTTGCTCCCTACACAGAGCGTACAGAATTTTTTTTCCTGCGGACTGCCGGGCTGGCGAAAGCTGGTCCGGCACATATTTCCTTCACCCTGAAGTTTTCTTCTCCTCTCTCCACAGACTGCTTCGCTCGACGGCGCTGACTGCGCGACACTGCTACCCTGCTAACAAATAGCAGGCTAGCTGGCGAAAGCGACGCGAGGAGGGAGACGTCTCCGGACAATGTTAGCACTGCTAACGAGCTTAACTCTTCTCAGCCATGGCTCCTGAGAAGGTAATGTGAAAACCCAAAACTCAAAGACGACCAGCAGGCCAGCGAGCCCCAGCTCCCGTGCCTTTCTCTTCTGCTTTTCTACTGCTCGGTTAGCAAACGCTAACTGCAAGACAAACTACCTACTAAGCTATGAAGCTAACAGGCCAACAGCCCCGAGCATCTCAGCGAGAGGACGTCCTCGGACGAGGAACTCTGGCAGGCTGTGAGCTCCGGCTCCCGAACCTGCTTCAGCGGATATGGCTACCCCCTTTTCAGCAGCGGACACCCACGAGGCCTGTCCGGTCTGCTCAGGGATGCTACACGCAAAGACACTCAAAGTTTTTATCGCGGATCACCCCGGAGAAAGGAGAGTGGAAATCGAGTAACCTCGCTGCTATCTGGCTAGCTCCCACGGTTAGCATGGCTAACTAGGAGCACCCATGACAACACGAGGCGGACGACAGCGCTGCTAACACGATTAGCGCAGCTACGAGCGGACAAACAAAGGACTCCATCGTGAGGTATGTGAAAATGCTTGGTCTAGCTTGCTAGCTAACCTTCTTATATTTTGCCTGTTTCGCTATCCTGTGCGGCCGAGTCAACGGTAGAATTAATCGCATGTCTAAGTGTTTTATACCGATGCTACGTTACTGAATGAGGGCCCGTCTTAGCACCGCTAGCGGGCTCACGAGTGTCTCCACGTTTAGCCTCGGCTAACAAGGAAACTATCTTTCCAGCACACTCCAGGAGGAGGATTTTGAGCTACTTGTTCAGCTGCGCTACCTGGTAGCTTTTTCCTATGTCCACGACGAAACATTGTGACGCTGAGAGCTTATTCACCCATGAGGCTATGGATGACTCTCTGATGTTAACCATGTCAGGGCCTGAGGGACCCTGGTGGGATGGACAAGGACGAGTGGCCTCGGTGCTACAGGCCCACCAGGCAGAAAAGCTACAGGAGCTGCAAGGGGCCACCAATAAAAGGAAAAGGAAAGTCTGAGATGCCCCTGCACCATTACAGGCGCTCTCACTCACAGAGAGAGAGAGAAAATGCCGAACTTTTACCACCAGTACCTGTGTTTAAGGAGCACAGACTAGCTGGTTCAGAATGTTTAAACACACAAGAACACTCGGACCCTTGTGTAATAAAGAGAACTTGCCATCCACACACGACAATAAAGTCTCAGACTAATGAATGCATCCTGGTCCCAAAATGGGAACAGGGCTTCAGGTTTGCCCGCTCACGCAGTACGGGAACCTGACCTTTTGAGTCCAGACTTCACTTGTAAAACACTACAAGGAGCTGGTGATATGTGTGTGCGCACTAAACATAACTCGTCTACTGTATGTGTAATAAATAAATAAAAACAGTTTCATGCATATACAAGAATGAAAGTACCAAAGCACAGACTGCCCTGGTTCTTGACTCACCACTTTTGTGAAACACAAACTACTAGGACAGACTATGAACCGCAGTGGGACACACGAGTTCTACCTGAGACAGTCAGATCTCGCGATGTCTCCTGTTGGGCAGACCAGCCTGCTCCAGAATCTGCGAGAGGGGTCGAAGGCCACCCCTCCTACACTCAAACATGACAAGCAGCAGCTAGACATACTTCCCAGGCTCATGGCGCACGCGCAGGCCTGGAGGGCGTGTCTGACAAACGAATGGGTCATGACGACGGATGGGTTGTGGACTCAAGCTGCAGTCATCAAAGGACCCCCCCCCCCTTCGTGGGGGTGCTATGATCGGACAATAACCCAGCACGCACGCACGTGCTAAGGGAGGAAGTGTCAACGATGCTACAGAAAGGAGTTATAAATATTGTTCCAAAACACAAACCACGCTCCGGTCAGTACAGCAAGCTCTTCCTGATGCCCAGAAGAAATCAATCCCTGAGGCCGGTCCTGGATCTCAGGAATCTGAACAAGAAAATAAGAACTTTCAAGTTCAAGATGTTGACACTGCGGTAGGTCCCCCAGTCCGTGAGACCTGGAGACTACGCATGTATAGTGGATTTTAAAGACGCCTATTTCCATGTGGGCGTGTGGATGAGGCACAGGAAATTCTTCCGGTTTGCCTTTGAAGGAAGGCTTATGAATACAAAGCCTTACCCTTCGGTTTGAAGACTGCTCCCCGTTCATTTACTAAATGTCTGGGCGCAGCCCTGACCCCTCTTAGGAGTCAAAGAGTCAGGATTATGAATTACCTGGATGACCTCCTGGCTCTGGCCAGAAGCAGAGTACAGGCCCAGTCACACTCCTGCAGGGTGATCTCTCACCTGGAGTCTCTCAGTTTTGTCGTAAACCTACAAAGGAGTGACCTGACCCCATCAAGGATTACCGTATTTCTGGGGGTGCAGGTCGACACCATCCGGTACAGAGCATGGCTCTCAGAGGAACGTGTTTCCTCGATTCGCCGTTGCCTGACAAAGTTTAAACTGAATCAGCGGATCCCCCTGAAAACGTGCCAACGCCTTTTAGGCCTCTTGGCGAAAGCCATACCCTATGTGCCACACGCATTGTTAAAGATGCGGGCCCTGCAAAAATGGCTAAACCAACAAACACGACCTGCCCCGTCTGGGTGAGCAGGAAAGGTTAGAATAATTTCAGAGTGCCTGAGGGCCCTGGATCCTTGGAGGTACCCGTCTGTGTTCACGGATGGGGTCCCGTCAGGTAGGGTGTCATCCCGTGTGGTCATCACGACGGACGCCTCGAAAACAGGATGGGAGGGCAGTCTGCAGAAATCAGAATGCCCGAGGCCTCTGTAATGAGTAGGAAGCATGATTGTACATCAACTTCCTGGCTAATCTTTGGAATTTTCAACAGGCAGATTGGCCATATTCAACAGGCAGATTGGCCATATTTCTGTCAGCAAAATACTTCTTTGGTAAAGGACTGATTGTGGGACAGCACGTCCTGGTGTAATCAGATAACAAAATCACGGTGCCCTTCAGTAACTGGGAAGGGGGGGACGAGATCCCAAGCCCTCCTCAGCCTGACACAGAGGATGCTCACATGGTACGCTCCAGGATTATTGTTGCTCAGGGCGACTCATGTTCCGGGTGAACTGAATTACGGAGCAAATGCCCTCTCAAGAGGGCCTCTTTTGGGATCAGAACGAAGACTGAATCCACGAGTCGTGGATCAGGTCAGGTCACGGTTTGGAAGTACCTCGGTGGACTTGTTCCCATGCAGAGCCAGCTCACAATGTGACCTCTACTTCTCAACGTTGTCAGGGATACCATGGCAGTTGCCTTCTTACAGAGAACTGCTGACTCAGGCACGTGGGCAGCTTCTACACCCACGTCCGGAGCTGTGGCAGCCTTCAGCCTGGCCACTGAAGGGAACTAGCTGAGGGCCTAAGGCCTGATCATCTTTTTTCCAACAACAACAACAGCATACACAAGGGAGACCCTTGGTGTTTATGTTTACTTGGGAGATCTTCAGTGGAAGGGTTCCCCTCTCCTCTGACAATTCTCCAACATCAGGATGGGCCTCTTTGACAGTCCTAGTAGTTGTCTGTTCAAGAAACAGATGAGGGACTCGTGCGTGCCCCTTGTATATATGAAATTTTTTCCCCTAGGGGACCTGGAAGATTACCCTGTGCTTGAACTGGGTTCTCTACCTCCACATTGCCTTCTGATTGCCAGTGGTGTAATAGGTCCCTTGCTCTTTTCCTCCTGCTTCTCAAGATTTCCAGGGAAAAAGGAGATGATGAGTAATCACACTAGCGGAGCACGCTTATGCTGTCTCTAGCCGGTGTTTTTCATCTATGTGTCTAGTGGTAACATCAGGCTGATGTTTCTACATGTGGCATTTTTCTTCTCAGGCTGTGCTCTCTACATACCTTGTGGAGAGCGGCTGGGAAATGCCTGCCGTATTAAGGCAGATGTTCTCACATGCATTTTACTGAGCATTTCAAGGGCGTGAATGGATTACGTTCCCATAGCGATATGTTGCACCGAGAGACACGACTGAAAGGGAACTGAAAGTTATGCACCATAACTCATGTTCCCTGAAGAAGGGGATGAGGTGCAACATACCTTGCCCTTTTCAATGCTGAAAGCTCGGTGAAGTGCATTTTGGAGGTCGATGGATGGGCGTCAGCGCCTTAAATACCCAGAGGGAGGGGACACTGGCGTGACGCTGACGCCCCTGCTGTAAAGGCGTGAGTGTATTCCTTCAGGTAACCGCGTGGGGGCGCAGTTCCCATAGCAATATGTTGCACCTCATTCCCCTTCTTCAGGGAACATGAGTTATGGTGCATAACTTTCAGATCTCTATTGTGTGTGTTGCTATGAATGCTCATATTTGTCAGTTGATCATAAATGACCAATAAGTCAACTTAAAAAAGGTTGATGCCAATTCTCAAAGTCAAAGTCAACTTTATTGTCAGAACTGCAATATGTACAGGACATACACAGGACTGAAATTGCGTTTCTCTCAGTCCCTCGGTGCAACAGTAACCATCTAAACACTAAACACTAAAACATTTAATAAACATAAGCATAAAATAGTAAAAGTGTAACACTGTCCTGAGTTTTTTCATAATAGTATAAAAGTATGAAAATTTACACCAACACTGAAACACCAAACACCCCTAAAACACCAAACACCCAATGAACATAAGCATAAAATGAAATAATAAAAGTGTAATACTGTCCTGAGTTTTTGCATAGTAGTATAAAAAGTATAAAAAGTATATCTATAAAATAAACTGAAGGTTCTAGCATTGACATTTGCAAAGAGTGGCACAGCAGCATATAAGTTAATGTACACAGTATATGTATGAGGTATTTGATGTTGGTATATAGGCAAAGTGGCATATGCAGTGAGGCACATAAGGCACATTTGGCATCCTTAGATAAGGCTAGTCAGAGAATACTGTATATGTATCAGCAGTAGTGTAGATAAAAGTAGTGTAAATGTAAACAGTAGTAATAAATGTAAAGCAGTAGTAATAAATGTAAACCGTATTAATAAATGTAAACAGTGAATGTAAACAGTAGTATGACTATAGGCAGTAATGTAATACAAACATTAGTGCAAATATGAGAAGTAGTAATAATAATAATAATAATGAATTCAATTTATAACGCACTTTTCATTAATGAAAATCTCAAAGTGCTACAAGGAGCAACAGAATTAAATGACAATAAAACAAATAATAAAACAATTAAAATCAATAACAATATCAGCTAAGATCAAAAGTAGAATCATGAGGAGGTAGAGTATGCTTGGTCGAAAAGAAAGGTCTTCAAGTCGCTCTTAAAGTCAACCACAGACTGTGGGGCTCTTAGACAGTCAGGAAGAGAGTTCCACAGGCGGGGGGCAGCCACACTGAAAGCCCGGTCTCCCATGGTCCTTAATTTGGTTCTCGGAATGTGAAGGAGATTGCTGTTCTGTGACCGCAGCGAACGGGTGGATGAGTATGGAATGAGAATATCCTTCAGATAATCTGGTGAAGTTCCGTGTAAGCATTGATGTGTAATGAGAGCAGTTTTGTACTGAATTCTGTAGGCGACAGGAAGCCAATGAAGGTTATGGAGAATGGGCGTAATATGTTCAAATTTACGAACTCTCAACAAGATCCTTGCTGCACTGTTTTGAATATATTGAAGTTTCTGAAGGTTTTTGCCAGGGATTCCAATAAACAGGGAGTTGCAGTAGTCGAGCCTGGAGGAGACAAAAGCATGGACGAGCTTCTCAGCATCGGAAAAAGTTAGGGATGGGCGAAGTCTGGAGATGTTTCGAAGATGGAAGAAGCAAGTAGTGCAAACTGAATGAGCACATGACCGAGAGTTTAGTGAATAACCCGTTTGATGACACAGGGTCCAGTGTTAAAAACTTTGTGTTGTGTGGTAATGTGTGAGAAAGTTTTTTGTGTTAAGGCAGTTCAAATGGGAGAGGAGGCAGAGCAGGCAGAGTGTTTAGCATTCTGACTGCCTGATGAACAGAGCTGTCTCTCAGTCTACTGGTACGAGCCTGGAGACTCCTCAGTCTCCTCCCTGATGGCAGCAGTCTAAAGCGGCTGTGTAGTGGGTGTGTGGGATCACCTGCCATGCAGTGGGCTTTCCGAGTGAGGCGTTTGCTGTGTAAGTCCTGAAAGTTCTGAAATCTGTCTCAGAAAAGACTGGTAGATTGAATCTGACAAATTAAGTCCCCTTCATTTTCTAAACCCGTCGCACTTTTGTGTGTTTGTCGGTGTTGGTGATACAAAACGCTCTGCCATACATGTTCATGTCTGTCTTTTTTTTCCTATTGTTACATGAGCTTCACTTAAAATGATTATTTGGAACAAATATATATATATTTTTTTTAAACAGTTGTTGTGGAGTCTCAGGACAAAAATAAAAATAGCTGTCTGGATGCAATAGTGTCAGGATGATGACTTATCTGCTACACTTGTCTTTCATTTTCACCTTTGATCTTTGGTCAATACACACAGGCAGCGTTAAGTAGTCTAAAGCCTACTTAACGCTGATGCAGGTTTTTCTCCTTATCCAAAGTGACAACAAGACTAAACATCTGCTCATCCATCAAACGAGTCTCTTTGCTTTCACCAGTAATGGCTGGATTGATTTAGTAGCGTAACCTCTGATCTTTTACCAGCATGCAATTTGTTTAACTGATCACTCGCTGAATATAATTAATGACTGACAGAAAAGAGCTACGTCTCACAAAATGGCACTTTTAGGGTAGGAATTTATACAGGTTTTTAAAAACTATGCATATACAGGTCCTTATTTTTTTTTATACTGTAGATAGATAGATAGATAGATAGATAGATAGATAGATAGATAGATAGATAGATAGATAGATAGATAGATAGATAGATAGATAGATAGATAGATAGATAGATAGTTTTCTCTGATGTTGACTTAAAAAAAAAATTCACCTGAAAAACATAAAATAAGTAATAAATGGCCAACACACTCTGAGCACAACACTAAAACAAAGTGCTGTGTTGTCAACATTGTCTGTTCTCATACAATGGCAAAAGTAGTTATATGCATTTAACCTGTCACATCTGGGATACACCCAGGTGGAGCAGTGGGCAGCTATTAAGTGCCCGGGAAGCAATTCAGGTTTGAGTGTGTTGCTCAGAGACACCAAGACATGTGGGAATGGCAGGGGATCGAACCTGGGACTTTTGGGTCCCAAGTTGGCTGCCCTACTTCTACAAGTTGTAGTCTGTTGCAGTACTGTTCACCCCAACACATCGATGTGAACTAAATTCGCTTTACTGAAAGTCAACAAAAACAATGACGGTGTTTGGTTAATAATAATAATAATAATAATATAATAATAATACATTATATAA
>JBBPBX010045032.1:0-10488 GCA_038048925.1 Garcialebias charrua
ATCAAACAGTATTTTTGTCATTTCAATGATGATCTGTTACTTGCATGACTTTGACCCTTCGGCTGGTTTATTTCTGCAGAAGCAAGCAGTCTTTGAATCTAAAGCACAAGGTCAGAGTAAACGTTTAACTTGCAGCTTCTTTTGTGTTGTCTATGAAGTTAGACATAACATTAGCTGTGCTCACAGGCAGGCCATCTGGCTGATTTATGTAAACAGTTTTCCTGTTGTCCGTCAAGAGACTTTCTGCCTATGGGATCATACTTCCATCTTTTATTTTGTTAACCAGCGGAGCTAATGCAGCGGAGCGGAGGCAAACAGACGACAGAAGCTGCTCAAAGTAAGAAATGAATTTTTTATGTACTGTATGTTCTTTTAAAATGTTTTAAAGTGTTAGGATAGGGATTACCGCACATGTACGTGTATCAGTGGCAGCTGGTGCTGTATATATATCGCCATATATACATATATACAGGTATATATATATCGCCATATATACATATATACAGGTAGTCCCCGATTTACGAGATTTTCATCTTACGAGATAGTCGGAGGAACGGAACTCGCTCGTAAGACGGGGAATACCTGTACAGTTTTTAAAGATGAAGGAGTGAGTTGAATTGTCTCCCTTTATGTGAATGGAGCCTGCTAGGGAAAAGGGAGACAATTCAACTCTTCAACTCACTCCTTAAAGCTGCTATATGTAACTTTTCTAAAAATATATTTTTAACATATTTCTTCACTCTGTCACTATCTAGATAGATAGATAGATAGATAGATATAGATTTATTTGTCCCCTTAGGGAAATTAATTTGCAACATTTGTCAGCAGGCATTGACATAAAGGACATACTTATACATACATACATGACATCATCATCCATCATTACAGCAAAGGTGTTTCAGCTCAGTAATTCATGATACCTTAGTATTATTTAATGATTTAATTGCTTGTGGTATGAAAGAAATTTTTGTTCTGTTTCTTGAGAATAAAGGAAGGCCATACCTTCGCCCTGAAGGAAGCAACTCAAATGAAGATCTTAGGGGATGTGTGTCGTCTATCTCCTGACAGACTGATGTTAGACAAGTAATCTCTGAAAAAAACTATACAGTACAGTAGTCCCCTTGCTTCTCCAGGTGGTACTAAAAGCATTTCTAAAAACCCACAGTGACCCGCAGTTAACCAGCCAATAAAAACAGAGTTTTTAACCAGCCAATAAAAACAGAACTTCTCATGCCCCTAACCCACGCCCCTGCCTGTCCCAGCCCCAGCGGCCGTGCACGTTCTAGGGCTGGGCGATATGGACAAAAATTCATATCTCGATATTGTTATGATATATCTCGATATACGATATATATCTCGATATAATTTTCTTTCCATAAAAGAATAACAAAAATATATTTCTGAGTCAAAGCTTTGTCTCAGTTGTCACACAGCTACATTTATTAACAAACAGCTGTAACTCTACAAAATAAATGTCTAAAAAATGAACTATTTACATACATTTCTTTATTTTTTTAGACATTTATTTACACCTATTAAATAATAATCCTCTTCAGCTGATGGCAGCTGTGGCTGAGAAGCTAGAGCAGTCTGGGAGTTCAATTCCACCAGCTGTCACATGCTGAAGTGTTCCTGGGCAGTGGGCAACACTGAACCCCTCATTGCCTCTGATGTGTGTCCCATCAGTGTATGAATGTGATAAAGTACTGATTAATACTTGTACAGATCTAGTAGAGTGCTGTATGAATGGGTAAATGAGGACACAGATTGTGTTTTAAAGAGCTTTGAGTGTCTTGATAAGATAGATAGTATCCGGTTTTATTGTGAAAGGGTCAGGGGGTTGTTTCCGGGTTCACGAAGAATAAAGACGTTCTCTAGTTGCTCTACAAAGCGTCTCATTGAATCCTTGTGTAAAAACACGACAGCCTCCACTCAGAAACGTGAACAGAGAGGCAGAGACATTATTAAATCAGCAGTTTATCATAGCGCCAAAGACACGGTCAGTCTCAGCTGTGGAAGAAGACGGCTAAAGCGTTAGCCATCTTGTTAGCCGCTAAGGACAGTATCTTTAGCGATATATGATAAACTGCTGATTTATTAATGTCTCTCTCACCTCTCTCTGCTCCTTCATAAAGCTCTGTGGGTGCGCGCACGGCTAAAAGAGCTCGGACCCGTGGTTTGTTTTAAGGATTCCTTCTCCTCAGCAGCGGCTGAGCGGTTCCTCATATCTGCCGTGTTTGTTGTGCTGAAAGTCTCCGCCCACCTCCTGCAGCAGGAAGGAGGAGGAGGCGCTGAGGGGCCGGGTGAGAAGGAGGGGGGCGAGTGGGAGAAAGGCAGCAGCAGCGGGATTTTCAAGTCCATCTCGATATAAACGATATTGTCTCATCTTGTATCTCTTTAGAAAAAATCTCGATATTTTAAAAATATCGATATATCGCCCAGCCCTAGCACGTTCTCGTTCAAAGGATTGCAAAGCGATGCAGGACTGTTTTGTATGTGACACAAATGTATTAAATTCCCCTTCTTCATCCCTGATCTGGACTTTTCTTTTGTTTTTTTGCCAAAAGTCAAGTGATCGCTTCCTCCTCCGCTGACTCCATGACTGAAATGATGAGGAAATGAATGAATTTGTCACGAGCGAATTAAACTCGGGTTCAACGTGGCTGCGCGAGGCTCTGCAGATTTCCTGGTGTGCTGGACCAGCGCTCCATGTTTTTATTTTATTTTTTAGAACGTTTTATTAACATATACTGTAAACATAGAAAATCGCAGCGGCTGCGACAGGACATGCAGTGGAGGCGGAGCTATGGAGGCTGAGCTGCAGTTCACCCGAGAGCAAGGGGGAGGGACCAGAAACGTGTCTGTTCAAAATTTTTCTAAGTTCCAGCGTGTTCCAAAAACTACATACTGCAGCTTTAACTGTGTTAGGATAGGCTTAAGCTTGATTTATACTTGACGCGTCGCGCCGTGCGCGAGGGGCGCGCGCCAGAAGTGACGCAATATCGCAGTCCCCGCCCCCTGCGCGTTGGCCCCGCGCGACGTCTTGGCGCGTGTCGCGCACCTCCGAATTTTTGAAACTCCGCAAGCCTAGTGCGCGCGGCGCCGCGCGCCACACCGTTGACTTTTGCCGTTGACGCCGTGGACTGGGCTTTCAAAGAACAGCACTTTGCCATGCTCCGCCGTGCATCAACTATAAACAACGTGGCGAAACTATGAACGCAGCGCCGCGCGCCACGCTCTGCGCGCGCACGGCGCGCGCTCCGGCTTGCGGACCAAAGCGCGACTATAACTCAGCCTTAAGTGCTTGGTAACTGTACAGTACTGTACATTAATATTTTTTTTTTAAAGGTCGTAAGTCAGGGGCGTCGTAAGTCGAGGACTACCTGTATCTCATTTAAGCTCACATCCGAACATGGAGCGAACACAACAAATGGGAGGGGCTGTTCCCCCTTCCTTCCTCCTCCTCCTCATATGAGCTCTGTGGGCAGAAATCACATCAAATTTATTTAGAAAGTACATTTAAAAACAACCGCTGTTACCAATATTGTTTAATAATAAAAATCAATGGTACTAAGTTATTGAATGTTTACCGTATTTTACCGGTACTACAGTATTTGACTTCTGGTCACATGACCTTGATAAGATTCTGAGTCACATTTACCGGCATATAATTTTTAAATAATTTGAGTTACGTAGGTGTTTGGCACTGTTCTGTCCAGTGATTATGCTTAGATACTGGTAGTTCTTGTGTTCATTCTGTAGGTTGAATGGTTTTAACCATGAGTCAGACAGCGAAGCATAATGAAGGCTTCCGATGATCATGCAGTCTTAACGTGTGTTGAAAGCATGCTATAGTCTGTGAAACGTCATCAAGTGGCCGATTATTGTACTACAACAAGAAAGATGCACATTATTCCAGAGCTGGCTGGGCACAAATCCTGACAATGAACGGTGGATGCCCGCGGCTTAATAACCGGAGCGTCTTATTTATGTACAAAATTACGATTTATCTTATATTTAGTATGTGTGGCTTGGAGACAGGTGCATTCTGTAGCCCGAGAATTACAGTACACATCAGAAGCTGAAGATATTTTAAAGCCATTTACAAATTTTTAAATTATTAGGGTCAGACTTAATGGCTACTTATCTCAAACACCCTCTTTCCCCAGCTTCCAGCCAGTACCTGAGCTTTCACCACCAGGTGTTTTCAACTGATCTGCTTTGTCGCATCATTTTCAATCAACAGTGATATAAACAAAACAGCTCGCATCACTGTACTTTCATTTTACACAACATAGCACTACCGACAAAACAAAGAAAACTTTTTTTTCCCCATGAATAGTTATTTGTGCTTAGCTAGACGAAGCACACACTGGGCCAATTTCTTCACAAAGTGCACAGAGATGAAAATGAAATTCATCATATTATCAGAGCCTGACGAGAAGAGTAAACAAATATATTTTTGATTTTCTAAAATATCATAGTAATCTCTCTGGTGGATTGCACTGTGAGCTGACTTTTCAACAACCCTTGCATATTGACAAAAGCCATCTGCGTCTAAAACTTTCTGCAAATAAATTTTAATGAAAACACTCAATAGAGATTTGAAGAATTATTTACAAAAAGAAAATCAATCTCCAGCTACCAGCAATCTGTCGCACTTTGTCTTTAATAATATTAAAGTTTCTTGCTGTCATCACAAGCTCTTGTTGTGTCACTCGACAGCAGAACATATTAGCTATAAATTTGTTCTAGTTGAACTGATTGCGACAAAAAAAAAGTCAGTCTTTGGAGAGAAACTGTGTCCTGCTTTCTGCTTCATACATCATATTGAGATGAATGTCTACAGAGTTAAGATTGTTCTATTCCACTGTGACATCCTGACTCACCAGAAGGACTGAATAGAAGCCTGGCTGGGTTTCCCACTGCCGGAGCTGCTCCTCTGCAGGCTTTAGTACAGCTGTGTCCTGACTGGTAGCTTGGGTTAAGGCCTGCAGCACCACAGAACTGCCACTGTCCATTTCCATCGCTGATATATCTACAGAGAAATAAAAGAGAACAAGAATCAGGCAAAATGTAAAACTTCTGTTCATTTGTGTAGGAAAAAAATATTAAAAAATAAAAAACATTAAGAGAGTCAATGTAACTCAACACAGATGTCAAAACAAGAAACATTCACTTTTGTTTTATTTGACTGTAATATTTCTTCTCCATTTTATCGAAGACCAAGGAGGCTGAAAACCAATGCTGACAACGTTGATAAGGAAACGGATCTAAATAAAGAAAGGCATACCTCATAGAAAACAACTGGCGTCGTCTCTTCCATGTATGTCCCAGATATTATTTAAGCACCCCAGTTTCACACATTCGTAGTCTAATGTGCCTCTGTGCCTCAAGTGAAATGAACTGTTTGACAGATGGAAAGATAAACTAATGTCTAAGCCTACAACAAGACTGAGTCGTTGTTTAAAAGCCAACACCAACATTTTAATAAAATATAACTAAAGGGGTTTTTCCTTTACAAAACACAAAGCCAAATACCTAGTTTCTTGCAAGTCTATGTTAAAATCAGCATCTCAGTCATATGTTTTCTTGGGGAAAGTCAGGGGTGTGTGGTGGGAGGGGGCACAAACCTGCCAGATAATTTTAGAAAATTTTCTCAGGAAAATGTCTGACTGGGTAGAATGGAAACTGTGGTCTTTGGCGTCAGTAGAGTTAGGTTTATATATATGAAACAAGGCTGCCATCTACAGCTCTGACACAAATAGTCCACGCGCCACATGAAATGGTCTCTCAGGAATTGCATTAGGGCCACCTCATTCTCAATAAAAGCACACCATGACATTAATGTGGCTACAGCTGTTGGCTGTTGAGAAATTACTGAAGAACATGAATAATTTATTCTGATAACTCCTTAAGAGGCTGCTCTATTCCAAATGCATGATCGCAGTAGACAAGAAGTACGATACTTGACTCTTAATCATTAAGATCAGATATGTATGCCTTCACACACAGACCATATTCCATCAGATTTAAGATGTAATACAGCAGGTACTATAATTAATCCAAATACACTTTAGTGTTTTTGATAGGATTAGCTATCCTGGTTATGAACTTGTTAATACTGGATTTGTAATAGGTTATGAACTTGTTAATACTGGATTTGTAATATTTCATCAAACCCAAACTTATTAGCACTTCATCGTGAGCACAAATCTAACAGATACCAGTAATTTTTTCATTCAACCTTTATTTAGGCAGGTTAATCTCATTGAGCCTTGAGGACTCATTTACAAGAGAGACCTCTCTACAAACTAAAGAATGATGACAACAGCAACAGTAGATTTTCCTTGAACAACCAACAATAGACAATCATAAGAGAGAAATACAGATTTTTTTAACAAGTTAAAACAAAGATATTAAAGTAGCAAAACAGACAGATTATAAGGTAGATGTAGAAAATCGAAAACAGGAACATGTCTGCATTGGGTTTTTTGCCAGGGTTCCAACAGATTCTTAATTTACACACTGATCAGTCAGTAAAACTAAAACACATACACAGTCCAGTTAATATTAAAACAAGTGAGAGAGGGATACTACTTTTTTATCTCTGCCTAAATCAATCTTCTACTAAGAAACTTGAGTTTTTATATTCAATACGGATGTCACTGTGGCAGACCAAATAAACACCGACTGGCAAAAGAACTCAACAACAGCCTCCAGCAGAAGCACATTGAGCACCACCAAAGCTGCTTAAAAATGGATCAAGGAATAAATCCAGAGCACATTTGGTTGTTAGTCATCAAATGTGTTCTTGAGTGTTGTCAGATTAATAACTGCAATTAGCATTTTTGCTTTTTTTCCCGTTTATTTTATGACCCTTTCATTTTGCAATGCAGATAAATAATCCTTTATTTACTTAACCTTTACCTTATTTTTAATAATAATATGTTATGTGTTGTCATCATTGTATGTTCCCATACAATGGAAAAATTGGCCCTTTGAATTTAACTAACCAATCAGCAGCATGGATAATCAGCAGCAAAGATAGTGTCCAATCTCCAATTAAAGTGGAATTACTGTGATTTTCCTAATTTAATCAGACACCTACTAAAAACAGACTTTGCACACGTTTCTCAGCATTTCATAAAAATTTACGTTTTTGAGTTTTTCTTGATCTTTCACTGAAGAAATCCTGAAATTCCAGGAGATAATTCAGTCGCATCAAATGCTCAGAACTTAGCATCTTAGGTGGCAGTCAGTCACATTCAGAGATAACAGTAAGTATACTGTAGCCTATGGTACGTGTACAACAAGCATTCCTAATAATTATCTTGCACAGCATCAGATACTAAAAAGATACCACTGCCAATCATTAAGGATACGTGTACTTTACAATGTAGAAGCAGAACATGGAACTCAATAATACTAGAATACTAGAGAAACTGAGCCCTCTAATACAGTTGGAACAACACTGTGCATATTTCTATATCGTTCATGGGTGCTGGCCTTTTTTAACAAACTTGCAGACAAATCATCCAGTCCAAATAGCAGAAATGGTTTCTCAACATACCGTATTTTCCGGAATATAGGTCGCACCGGAATATAGGTCGTTTTGTCCAATTATTGCCAAAAAATTGGAAAAATCCATAAACAGGTCGCACCTAAATATAGGTCGCACCTACATCACTGCCGACGAAACGCGTCATCCACCGCTGACGTGACGCGTCACCGCTGAGACAACCCGGAAATATGGACTCAGTGTTTAGCTCTGTTGCAAATGTCTGCCACAGGAGCGCAAAGCAAGGCTTTTAAGAAGATTAACACAGTAAAAACAATTACCGGTTATTTGTTTGCTAAAAATTATAGCTGACATTATTGCACAAGGGTTAGTGGTTTATTAGCCGAGTGGTTTATGAGCTATTTGCTAAAATATACACGGAAATAAAACGGAAGCTAACAAGAGACGATTCCGTCTCCAAAAAAAACGATAAAAAAATCGAATTTGATCTCAAATGTCTTATACAGGGCAACAGTTTGTAAATGAAACCCATATAATTACACCTGTAAGCTAAAAACATATCCGCTGAGTGATTTATGAGCTATTTTTTAAAATATACACAGAAATAAATCGAAGCTAACACGAGATGATTCCATCTCTAAAAGAAAACGAATAAAAAAATCGAATTTTATCTCAAATGTCTTACAAGGCAACAGTTTGTAAATTAAACCCATATAATTACACTCTGTAAGCTAAAAAAATATCCGCCGAGTGGTTTATGAGCTATTTTTTTATAATATACACGGAAATAAATCGAAGCTAACACCAGACGATTCCGTCTCTAAAAAACGAATAAAAAAATCGTATCTCAAATGTCTTATACAGGGCAACAGTTTGTAAATGAAACCCATATAATTACACTCTGTAAGCTAAAAAAATATCCGCCGAGTGGTTTATGAGCTATTTTTTTATAATATACACGGAATTAAATCGAAGCTAACACCAGATGATTCCGTCTCTAAAAAAACGAATAAAAAATCGAATTTTATCTCAAATGTCTTTAAGTTTGATAAAAATCTGTCCTGTGGTTCTTGACTTATCTTGCTAACAAACATAGCAAAAAGTACCCTGATGCATGCTCAATAATCCAGGTAGAAAAATCTAAAAAAAGCTAAGTCTGGTCCTCTGGACCTTCGGACGAAAGACGAAACGTTTCTACAATTTTTTGCTTTGTTTTGTTTTTTTTTTTGTTTTTTGAATGTCCAGAGGACCAGACTTAGCTTTTTTTAGATAGCAAAAAGTAGTTACCTCCAGAGCAGGAGGCCGGGCAGCGACAGAGTCAGTCCGAGTAGAGGAGGCTTTTTTTCGGACACATGAGCTCGAAACGGTCGGTGGACTCTCTGGAAGTGTCCCCTAGCGGACAAAAGTGGTACTGCACCATTTTCTGCCAAAATGAAAAACTGTCATATCTGAGCCAAAATTTGGTCTAAAAATATGGGGGGAAATCCATAAATAGGTCTCACCTCTCTATAGGTCGCAGGGCATGTAAATTAGGCAAAAAGCTGTGCCCTATATTGCGGAAAATACGGTAACACTTTGATACAAGTCAAAGCATTAACTGGTTGATGACAAAACCTATTATTTTATATGCTGCTAGCTTAATTTGTAAACCATATTGTTGGGAATAGGTAATGGTAAATGAACTGTACTTATGTAGCGCCTTTCTATCTAATCAAGATACTCAAAGTGCTTTACATTACAATCTGTGCCTCATTTACACATTCAAACAGCACTCTACTAGATCTCTACAAAGCTAATTGAACAAATCATTCTAAAGAGACTAATCAGAGCTTTATCACATTCATACACCGATGGGACACACATCAGAGGCAATGAGGGGTTCAGTGTCTTCCCCATGGACACTTCGGCATGTGACTGCTAGTGGATTCGAACCCCCCACTCCTGCATTGGAGGACGACTGCTCTAACCACTCTGCCACAGCCGCCCCGTTAAGGTGAGCTGCTCAGAGACACCACAAGATGTGCAATGGCTGGGGATCGAACCTAGTCGGGTCCCAGGTCAGCTGCCCTGCCAAGAATAAACAGTTGAAAAACATTTTGGCTTGTTGATTTGTTTTTGTTACAGTTTTTGTTACAGTGTGTGCCACTGTAAAGAAATGTAAAATGGAAATGAAAAGCACAAAACACCTGCCACAGGGGTTTTACATTATCTTAAATCATCTAAAATCTAATACTTGTGCAGTGGAGGACAAATGTCCCAAATCGAGGCTGTATCATTTCAAGATGTGAGCCAACATGCACAAAGCAATAAATCTCCAAGCTAAGTGAATGCAAGAGAGAGGAAAGCACAGCTTGGCATGGCAATGCAACTTTATTTAGAAGGGAGTATAATATGTGATGGTATAGGGGAATAGTGGCGCAGAGGTTAAGAAGGTGAGCTTGTGATCAGAAGATTGCCAGTTCAAGCCCCGGTACCGACAACATCAAAAATGTGGGTGGGATAAGTGAAGCAGTCACACCTGTCTCCACCCTAATCCCACTCTGGGCCCTTGAGCAAGGCCCTTAACCCACACCATCTGCATCCCTGGGCACCCTAGATATCAGCTCTCTGCTCCACACAGAGGGCTGTGGTAACTTGGTGGTCTGTGGTTGTGTCAGGAAGGGCATCCGGCGTAAAAACAATTGCCAAGTCTTCGTGTGACTTAGTTCACTGTGGCGACCCCTTATGAAGGGAGAAGCCGAAAGAAGAAAAAATAATAATATGTGACGTAGCAGTGACACATGCGCAGATCACTGCACTAAAACTGAATGCGGTGGTGAAATGATGTTAAATGAAATGTAAATGACAAATGTCAATCAGTGTGAATGGGAATGGTTGTAGACAACTTCAAGGTTCAAGGTGACTTTATTGTCATTTGCATCAATCTGGTATATGAGGTGGAATGAAATTGGGTAATCAAGGTCCCT
>JBBPBX010045033.1:0-13953 GCA_038048925.1 Garcialebias charrua
CTACATACTAAAATAACACAAGTAATAAAAGTTACACACAGAAAGCTTTTTTGAACAAGTGAAATAAAAATGCAATTGAAATAAAGATGCTACATACTAAAATACAAAATAATAAAAGTTACACACTGAAAGCTTTTTTGAACAAGTGGGTCTTCAGTTTGGTTTTGAACAGAGTCAGATCAGAGGTGGCACGCAGCTCAAGGGGGAGGCTGTTCCAGGCTTTTGGGCCGGCAACAGAAAATGACCGGTCTCCCCATTGCTTGTACCTCGAGCGAGGCACCTCCAGCAGGTGTTGACTGGCAGATCGTAGGTCCCTGCCAGGCTGATGGACTTTCAGAAGTTCTGAGATGTAGAGGGGAGCAAGTCCATTCAGAGCTTTGAAAACAAACAGCAGCAACTTGAACTGTATCCTGAACTGAACTGGGAGCCAGTGTAGAGAGGACAGGACAGGAGTGATGTGTTCATATTTTCGTGTGTTGGTCAAAAAGCGCGCGGCAGAGTTCTGTACAAGCTGTAAACGGGAGATGGAGGATTGATTAATGCCAAGATACAAAGCATTACAATAATCAAGTCTGGAGGTCACAAAGGCATGGATGGCCTTCTCCAGATCACCACGACTAAGAAATGACTTGACTTTGGAGAGCAGACGGAGCTGAAAGAAGCTGGTCTTGACAACAGAACTGATCTGTTTATCAAACTTTAAATTGGAGTCAAGCTGCACTCCAAGATTTCTGACCACCGAGTTGAAGTGGGGGAGGGGAAAACCAACACTGGGACTGGGAAGGATGTTGCTGGTGTCATCAGGTGCACCAAACAAAATGCATTCAGTTTTATCTGTGTTTAGGTGGAGGAAGTTTTGAGAGAGCCAGTGCTTAATGTCATTTAAGCAGTTGACAAGAGTGTTTGAACTGAGTGAGGGGTTGGGAGTGACTGGCAGATAGATTTGTAAATCGTCTGCATACATGTGAAAAGACAGGTTATGACGTGCAATGATTGATCCTAATGGCAGCATGTAAAGAGAGAAGAGGACTGGCCCTAGAATAGATCCCTGTGGTACGCCAGAGGTCAGAGGGGTTGATGAAGAGGAGGACAGATCGCCTATCATGACAGAAAAAGTTCTCCCAGACAGGTAAGATTTGAACCACTCAAGCACAGCTCCCTGGAGGCCAACCTGCTGAGACAAGCGGTTGATTAGTACCTGATGGTCGACGGTGTCAAAAGCTGCTGAGAGGTCTAACATCACCAGCAGAGCAGGGTTTTTTGCATCCAGGGACAGAAGAATGTCATTCTGTACTTTGAGCAGTGCAGATTCAGTACTGTGACGAGCTCGAAAACCTGACTGAAATTTTTCAAACAGGTTGTTGAGTTCTAGAAAAGATTGAAGTTGAATAAAAACAATCTTTTCTAGGACCTTTGATAGAAATGACAGATGGGAAACTGGCCTGAAATTAGAGAGAGCTGTAGGATCTAGGCCTGGTTTTTTTAGAAGAGGCCTGACCACAGCATGTTTGAAAGCAGATGGCACAAAACCTGAAGTTAGACAGCTGTTGATAAATGACAAAACACAAGGACCAATTACATCAAAGCATTGTTTGAACATTTTAGAGGGAATGATGTCCAGAGAACAGTTTGTTGGTTTCATCTGCTGAACCACCTTGGTGAGTTGAGGCAGTGAGACGAGATCAAACTGGTCAAAAACAGCAGTGGTTATTGTAGAGGTACATGACAGGATGGTGTTGGATGAACTGACAATGTTCTGTCTGATA
Organism: Garcialebias charrua; assembly: GCA_038048925.1. Taxonomy (NCBI): domain Eukaryota; kingdom Metazoa; phylum Chordata; class Actinopteri; order Cyprinodontiformes; family Rivulidae; genus Garcialebias; species Garcialebias charrua. Next base: position 1,767 of record JBBPBX010045033.1, read on the forward strand.
GAGTCTATTTTGTTGACAAAATAGCTCTGAAAGTCATCGCAGGTAGACTGTGTGGCAGTTTTCAGAACATTGACAGATGGATTGATGACAGACTGGAGTGTGCTGAAAAGCGTCCTCTATGCGACCTAAGTTTCAGCACGGCATCTTGCAGCACACGTTAGCATTATTAGCATGTTGTTGCGGTCTCCTGTTTTGTTGTTAAAGCTGGGGTCTGCGATATTTGAACTCTCTGGGACTCTCTGGGACTAAATATTTTCAGCGCAGAAAAGCATTCTGCTCCCTCCCCTCAGAGCCATATATGGCACAGTGCTCTGCTGAACTTGGGATCTGCTCCGCCCCCTGCTGCTCTCTGCTCAGAACCGCTGCGATATTCTGTGTTTATGTTAATAAAACCTTCTAATAAAATAAAATAAAACCATGGAGCGCTAGTCCTACAACCCAAAATCCAGCAGAAATCATCAGAGGTTCACGAAGCAACGTTTGGACATGATTTAATTCGCTCGTGACTTCCTCTGTCAGCGCTGGTCTGGAATGTGTGGAATGCTCCACCTCCTCCTGTCTGCGCTGCGATATTCTGTGTTTATATGATAATATAACTGTTAAATTTTTTTTATAAAACCACGAATCACTCATCCTACAACACAAAATCCAGCAGACACCAGCAGAGGTTCACGAAGCAACGTTTGGACATGATTTAATTCGCTCGTGACTTCCTCATGTCGCTGCGCTGGTCTGGAATGTGTGGAATGCTCCACCTCCTCCTGTCTGCGCTGCGATATTCTGTGTTTATATGATAATATAACTGTTAAAAAAATTAATAAAACCACGAATCACTCATCCTACAACACAAAATCCAGCAGAAATCATCAGAGGTTCACAAAGCAACGTTGGACATGTTTTAATTCGCTCGTGAGTCGTGACAAATCCATTTCCTCATGTCTGTCAGTGCAGGATGAAGCGATCACTTGGCTTTTGGCAAAAAAACTAAATAAAAGTCCAGCTCTGGGATAAAGAAGGGATATTTAATACATTTTGTGTCACATAAAAAACAGTCCTGCATCGCTTTGCAATCCTTTGAATGAGAACGAGCTGCGGCTGGGACAGGTGGGGGCGTGGGTTGGGGCGTGACAAACAACTCTGTTTTTATTGGCTGTCAGTGTCCTGGTCACTCTTGTGTTTTCAGTGTTTTTATAAATGCTGATAGAGAAGCAAGGGGACAATAGATTTTTTCAGAGATTACTTGGTCTAACATCAGTTTGTCAGTAGATAGTGACTGAGTGAAGAAATATGTTAAAAATATATTGTTTGAAAAGTTACAGACTACATTACAATCTTACATACTATAGCTTTAAAAGACCAGCGCAAATTCAAAAGCTGCATGTGCATGGACGCTGCTTCACAAGACAGGATCTGCAGCAGCAACACGTCACTTGAACGGACTAACCACATCATCCGAACGTGAACGAAGAAAACAGCTTGTAAACACCGATCACAGCAGCTGCAACTTTTATCAGGTAATTCAAATCATTCCAGATCAATAACACAAATTGTAGGAGTTTTTAAATGATCTCTGAATCATGTCTGAAATGTTGTTGATGTGCAGGCTTTACTGAACGCTGCTAAGACGTCTTCCATCACGTCAACACTTCAGCACTTTATGAAAAAACTCAGACTGATAGTGTCAGCATGTCCTGGAGCCCTGATGATGAGAGATGATGAGAGATTCAACCACCTCAACTGCTCAAAAAGAGGTATTGTTCTTTTACTATTACTGTACTATTACCTTTTTAATTTAAAATTATAATCTTATTAACTTTTTTTTACCTCTTTGTGTGTTATTTCCAGAAGTTAGCAGCTGTTCTTCCTCTTCAAGGAAATCCACCTGCAGCTAAGGAGCTAAGGAGTCTGTGCTGATGACCCTGATGCATGCTCAATAATCCAGGTAAAAATCTAAAAAAAAACTATGTCTGGGCCTCTGGACATTCAAAAAACAAAACAAAACAATTGTAGAAACGTTTCATCTTTCATCAGAAAGACTTCCTCAGTCTGAGGTGCTGTATTCAGCTCAGTCTTGTAAATATCACCCTCTCACTGTGGAAACTGTGGAACAACCTGCCCCCCAACATTAGACAGGCCTCCTCCCTTCACATGTTCAAATCCCTGCTAAAAAATCATCTTTTCTCTATTATTTCAAACTGTGTGAGCTGACGTAGTGTATATATATATTTTTACTGTGTTTTCATTTTAATATTGTTCTTATACATTTTTATTATACTTTTACCGCTGTTAATATCATAATTTTTACCATTGGTGTGTGATACTGTTCTGTACATTTTTAAACCTCTTTTGTGTTGTGTGTGTGAAGCACCTTGATAACAGTTTATCTGTTTTAACTGTGCTATATAAATAAAATAGACTTGACTTGACTCACAGTGGATCAACCAGTTTGTTGATGACAGCTGAAACCAGCTGCTCACATGAGCAAGGAGGACCATCAGCCTAACAATGGATCATTAGCACCCTGATGGTTGTTTGCTATTCACAGAGGGCTGAGTGATACTAGCAACAACAGCATTGTAAGAGGGGGACAGTTGAACCCGGAGGCCTCCACCTCTGTTTAATGATGGACGGTTTCTTTTCACAAAGATGACCTCCTTTACTCCTCTCTCAAACCATCGTTCCTCTCTATCAAGGATGTGAACATCTTCATCCCTGAAAGAGTTGGCCTATACAAACGTATTGTTCACTTGAAACATTTTCAAAATAATCATTTTATAAGTCTTTTTTGTAAACATATTATTTGTTTAGTGAAGTAAAGACACTATTTTTTATATAAAGCAAGTATTTCTTTATTCATTCAACCTTCATTTATGATATTGAAATCAAGAAATACCTTATTTTTTATCAAAAGTATTTATGTTTAATAAAGTCAAGAAAGACCATTATGTTTTTTGAATATTTTTAATTGGTAATTATTTTATTAAAACATTTAAATTTTTTATGTATTGTGACAGAGGGTTCTTGTTAGCAGCTGCTGAAAGTAACTAATAAAGTAACTTAGTAATCTAACTTAGTTACTTTCCAAATCAAGTAATCAGTAACTTAACTAAGTTACTTTTCCCAAGGACTAATCAGTAACTTAACTAAGTTACTTTTTCAATGTAACTATGCCATCACTGTGCCAGGGCCGATTTTTTGTCCCAGTCCAGCCCTGACAACATGTGTCGATGCACACTCTTCCAGTCTCAGAGAACAGAGATGTGTGGCTTAATTTTATTTTTAATGGCAATGTCCCAATGTGATTTAAGGCCGTTTGCGTAGTACACTGTAAAAAACGTCAGTGAATTATTTTGTAAATTGAAATACAGGAAGACAATGTTTAAGTAACAGGGGTGTTTTGTAAAATCTAAAACAAATTATTATTGTTATTTTTACATTACCAATATGTTAAAAAGACAAAATTTTGTCATCATAATTACTTATCGCTGTATTTAAAACAAAGAAAAACTGTGATTCTGAAAACAAAATAGGACAATTACATTTACAGCATAATAGTGTTAAATTGATCTTTTTTTCTGTAATTTTTACATTCAAACTTTTAACAATTCCAAGTTCAGCTCAGACACATCTTTACTATAATGTCAGCAAAAAAAAAATATGTTTTTAGGGGTTTAGCTTGTTAAATTTTAAAGAAATGCCCGGTTTCCACTCGTTACTCGTGCACGCTTGTGACAGCGAAACTACCGTACGGTATTTTTTAAATTCAGCAGATTTGACCATTACGTTCATGTATTTAGGAAAAGTTCAGCTCAGACACATTTTTACTATAATGTCAGCAAACAAATATATATATATTTAGGTGTTTATCTTGTTAAATTTTAAAGAGATGCAGGTTTCTTCTCCCTGTGCGTGCATGTTTTGCAGCTCAGACGTAGCAAAACTATTTAAATCCAGCTGATTTGAACATTATGTTCATTTATTAAAGAAAATTTAACAAAATTTAAAATAAAAATAAATAAAATAAATTTATTTAAATAAAATTTAAATAACAAGGAGGAGGAGCCATCGCTGGAGCAACATGGCGAGAGCTGAGCTCCAGCAGAAAGCAACTCAAAACAAAGAAATATATACATATGGCGCGAACTGAGCGTCGCGGAAGAACTAAAGAGTCGCCACCAGAAGCCACGAGCCGAGCTGGTTGACCGACTTTGGAGGTTTGATTGGAGGGGGCCGAGAACTTGCGTTTCGAGCCACAGGCTAAACTGGTTAGCCGACCTCGAAGCCGCCACGACCAGAGAGGACTGAACGCTGTACGGACTAAAGAGCCGTCGACAGGTACCTCAAAAACAAAATAGTGTGCAGATCTTGGAGCTGTTGCGACCGAAAGAGGCTGAGCGCCGTGCAAGTACCGGGGTACCGCTATCGGGAGCTACGAACTGGGCTAGCATCCGAGCTACATCTGGAGCTAAGTGCTGTGCTAACTGAGCTAACACCCGAGCTGGGTCGAGAGCGGTGCGCGAACCGGAGGACCACCGCCTGGGGCTGCGAGCTACGCCGAGCACCGTGCACGAACCGGAGGACCACCGCCTGGGGCTGCGAGCTACGCCGAGCACCGTGCACGAACCGGAGGACCACCGCCTGGGGCTGCGAGCTACGCCGAGCACCGTGCACGAACCGGAGGACCACTGCCTGGGGCTGCGAGCTACGCCGAGCACCGTGCACGAACCGGAGGACCACCGCTTGGGGCTGCGAGCTGCGCCGAGCACCGTACACGAACCAGAGGACCACCGCCTGGGGCTGCGAGCTACGCCGAGCACCGTGCACGAACCAGAGGACCTGGGGCTGCGAGCTACGCCGAGCACCGTGCACGAACCGGAGGACCACCGCCTGGGGCTGCGAGCTACGCCGAGCACCGTGCACGAACCGGAGGACCACCGCCTGGGGCTGCGAGCTTCGCCGAGCACCGTGCGCGAACCGGAGGACCGCCGCCTGGAACCACGAGCTGTGCTAACTGGGCTAACACCGGAGCTGCTGCGACTGTAGGAGGCCCAACACCGTGTGCAAACCGGAGGACCGCCGTCTAAGCCGGGCTAGTGAGCCAACCTCTTCGGATAACAGATCTGAATGCTGCAGACTGCTGAGACCGTGAGTTCTGAACTAACCGCTTATCTGGGCACTGGGCCACAGCCACCATCGTTAGGCCTGTGAGCCTCGTGGAAGGGCCACGTGGTTCAGTAAACAAACCATCAACCAGAGACCTGCTACCACTAGACTACAAACTCTGTAAGTATGACGAGAAATAAAGGACAAAAGACACCAGAGTCGGAGGGAAACAACTCAGCAGAAATGCAAGACTTTAAAAAATCACTAAACTATATAAGTGAAAAACTATCAAAATTATCAGCAAAAATTGATTCACAGGCCGGTCTGGTTGATGAAATAAGACAACTGAAAGAACTGATAATTAGCAAAGACAATAAAATAGCTGAACTGGAAAAAAAATAGATGACATGGAACAATACACAAAAAAAACAATGTGGTGATCACAGGACTTGATGTTAGTAAGTGTCGGACATTTAAACAAGCTCTCACTAACACTGGCCCAACTGAGGATGCACCACAGGAAGAACTAGAGACTCTGGAGGAGCATGTAGTTAATTTTTTATGGGACAATTACTATGACATAAAATATGAGGACATTTCGTTCTGTTACACCCTGCCCAGTAAATCACCAATTTCCAAACCGTCGGTAGTCGTCGAGTTCGTTAGCAGGAAGTTTAGAAACTACGTAATTAGTCAATCAAAGCTACTGAAGGGAACAAAAGTTTAAATAAATGAACATCTAACAAAAAAAAATGGAAAAATTGCAAAGGAAGCAAGGTGGCTAAAAAACCAAAACAAAATAGCATCAACATGTTGTGTCCTTGGGCAAGACACTTAACCCCGAGTTGCTCCCGGTAGGACTGGAAAGCACCTTGCATGGTAGTCTGCCACTACCGGTGTATGAATGTGTGTAGCATTCAATGTGTGTAGCGCTTTGAGATTTTCACTAATGAAAAGCGCGTTATAAATTGAATTCATTATTATTATTATTATTATTATTATTATCAACATGGACAAGAAATGGAAACATCTTTATCAAAACACATGAAGGGGCTAACCCTAAAATGATAAAAGAACTGAAGGATCTAGACGAGCTCAGGAGAGGACAAATTACAAATCAATGAAACAACTTACACACAAAATGGACATAATATACAGTGAAATGAACAAATACATTAAAACATGACAACATACGAAGACTCAGAACCTAAAATATATAATATTAATGATGTTATTGATGCTAACTTTTTTCCAGTAATAAAAGATAGCGAATACTACAATGAAGAGCAATTTAATGACATCAATATAACAAATGGAGTTCTCTCTATTATTCACTTTAACAGCAGAAGTATAAATGCAAATATATCCAAAATAACAGATTACTTAAAACAGTTAAATAGAACTTTTACGATAATAGCACTGTCAGAGACATGGCTCAATGATGATAACACAAGTAATATTCACATCGAAGGGTATGAATTATTTCACATGAACAGAAATAATAAAAGAGGTGGTGGAGTCGCTCTATATGTTAAGAATGAAATAAAATGTAAATTAAATAATGAAATGTCAATAATAGTTGATAATATTATGGAAATGATAACAATAGAAATAATAAACAAAAATGATAAAAACATAATAATAAGTTGTGTATATAGATCACCAGGATCAAATATAGAAATATTCACTGATAAAATCTTGGAGCTATTGGAGAAGAGTTTTAATAAAAAAGTTTTTTTGTGTGGAGACTTTAACATTGATATGGGAAATAAAACAGATTCAAATAACACCAGTACATTTATAAACTCAATGTACAGTTTAAATATGTATCCGTTGATATCCAAGCCAACAAGAATTACAACTCACAGTGCCACAATAATTGATAATATTTTCACAAATATAACAAACGGAGAGGTGATAGGTGGTATTTTAACGACCGACTTAAGTGATCATTTACCAGTTTTCACAATCTATAAAAATGATCAAAGTATCACAAAAGCAGTTAAAACAAAGAAAAAGATCATAAACACATCAAAAAAAGTTTTGGAAAAATTAAAAGAGGACCTAGATAAACAAGACTGGAATGAAGTGTATGTTGATGATGTGAACAGATCATATGATGAGTTTATGAATATCTTGGAAACTCTGTATGAAAAGAATTGTGTACAAACAAATTATACAAAGAGAAATATCGTTGACCAACCATGGATGACAAAAGGGTTGAGAAATGCTTGTAAAAAAAAAGAATTATTTGTATTCATGTTTCTTGAAATTGCGAAGTCAGAACGCTGAAGAAAAATATAAAAAGTATAAAAATAAATTAGTAGGGATTATAAGGAAACATAAGAAAGAATATTATAGTAAATTATTAGATAAAAGTAATGGTGATATGAAAGCAACATGGCGAGTAATGAATAGTGTTATGAAGAATCATAAAGCAAAAACTAGTATTTCAAAATATTTTGTAAAAGAAAAAGATGAAGTTTATGATGAAAATGAAATTGTCAATGGATTTAATCAATATTTTGTGAATGTTGGATCAAGCCTTGCAGCTAAAATACCAAAAGTAGATAATAATGTGAGCCATTCAATTACAGGCTGTGCAAACAGTATTTTTCTAAATGGAACTAACAAAGAGGAAATAATGAAGGTAGTAAAAAATCTTACAGACAAGAGATCAAAGGACTGGGTGGACATGGATATGATGTTTGTAAAGGATATAATGAGCCATGTTATTGAGCCGTTTACATATATATGTAACTTATCATTTTCAACAGGAATATTTCCAGATAATATGAAAGTAGCTAAGGTAGTTCCTCTTTTTAAAAATGGTGATAAATGTGTGTTCAACAATTATAGACCTATATCCTTGTTACCACAGTTTTCTAAAATTCTTGAAAAACTATTTGTGAACAGACTAGATCAATTTATAGACAAACAAAATATTCTAAGCAACAGTCAATATGGGTTCAGAGCTAAAAACTCTACATCAATGGCTCTCATGGAATTAATGGAACAAATAACTACTGCTGTCGATCAAAAACAATATTGTGTCAGTATTTTTGTTGATTTAAAAAAAGCATTCGATACTATTGATCACACCATTCTCCTTGAAAAACTGAACAAATATGGTATTAGAGGACCAGCATTACAGTGGGTATCTAGCTATTTGAAAGATAGGAAACAATTTGTACAAATAAATGATGTAAGATCTGACCTCTGTAATATCACATGTGGAGTTCCCCAGGGCTCTGTACTTGGACCAAAGCTATTTATTTTATATGTGAATGACTTGGTAAATGTGTCAGGACTCCTTAAATGCATAGGCGTAATTTACACGGGGGTTAGGGGGGTTTTGACCCCCCCAATAATTTGATCCGGTCATTTCAACCCCCCCAATAAAATGACATCATTTCGTCATTATACATATCTTACATCAATAATTGATTTTCTTTATTCATTCAAATTTTTTAGTAAAATTGCTGCATGTTTTTAAGCAAACTCCCTGAGGACTGACCCCCTCCCCTGCAAATAATTTGGTATCACCCATCCCACCGGCTACAGGAAGTCACGTGAGTCACGGAGCTGCTCATGAAGTTGCCCAGAAGTTTCTACATGCATGTGTTCGAAAAAGGCCTCCTTTGGTCGGACTGATTACTCTGGCTGCCCGCTCCCTGCTATGGATGAACAGGTAGCTGTTTTTGTTTGCAAGATACCACTCATAAACCACACCGCGGATTTTTAAATCCAGCTGATTTCACACTTGGTTCAGCTCAGGAGCCCGTCTGCTGTAGTGAGGTAAGAAATATATTTTTTAAGCGTTTATTTAACTAAATTTAAAGAAAGAAAGCGTCCGGTTTGACCCGCCTGGCGCCTGCATAAAAGTCAGCGAACTTTTTTTTTTTAAATCCAGCTGATTTGAACATTTCGTTAAACTCAAGAACACGTCTTCTATAAAGTCAGCTTAGTAATATATTTTTTCTCGCAAAGAAATAATTGTTTTTACCGTGTTTCTTTGTGAAGTTCTTCGTACTAGCTGGGTCCTGTCGCCGCCATCTTGATCAGGACAAAGCTGACGCGTCGCGTGGAGATGACGCGTATCAGCAGGTTCTTCTCTGTTGGGCTCTTTTATGCAATCACAATTACTCTCCACATAATTGCATCATTTGGAACAATGCTTATATACTGCATAAAAACAAATCATTATATTTACATAATTGGGCTGAAAACAATATTAATTTGGTAAACCTATTACTCGACAGTAATGGTGAGTGGTATAATTATGATCAGTTTCTAAGTCACAATAATATAGATATTCCTCTGAGTGAATTTAATTTGGTCAGGAAGGCTATTCCAATAAGTTTACAGTCTTTAGCGCAAAACATACATCTTGATGAAGTGTATTTACTTGACTCAATCTCGATTGACGGAACTAGCATAATGCACAAGAAATTTACAAATGGATTCATCAGAACTCATTTAGAGGCTTTATCAGTTCCCATATGCAAATATAGATGGGATTATTTAAGCAAAAAAACATGGAATGGAATTTTTTTGTTACCTCATAAATATATACTCAACAATAAGATCAAAGAATTTTTATTCAAAGTTATACACAGATATTACCCAGTTAAAGATAACATTTGTCGATTCTTCTCTGATGTTAGTAACAACTGCTCTTTTTGTCAGAATGAAGGTGAGAGTATTGAACACTTGTTTGTAGAATGTCCTCATGTTGTAATATTTTGGTCAGATGTACAACGTTTCCTGACAACAAAAGTTAGAAAAAATATTGTTTTGTCTAAATTACAAATTTTGCTCATTTTCAACAATTCAAACTTCTCTTCAGAAGAGATATATTTAGTTAATCTTATTGTAATTTTAGCAAAATATTATGTCCACAAGATGAAATGGAGTGAAAAAAGCCCCTCATGGAATAATTTTAAAGAATCTGACTTAAAAACATACATTGCATCTATTGAAAAGCTTACTTTGAATAATCAGAAGCTTAGAAAAACAAGAACTATTTTCTCAAAATTTTATGTCTCATAATCTGACCCCTGTATGATATTGTTTATTGCATTCCCAGACAGCAAAAGTTATGTGGGCCGTATCTGGGCCAAATGTATGAAAACATTTGGCCCGCATTTGTAAAATGGATCCGGCCCGGTGTCTTTTTGTCCAACGGGCCAAAACTGGCCCAGATGTGGATTGCGGATCTGGATTGGATCTGGGCCGGAGGTGGGCCAGAAGTGCTACAAAACTACTGCATTCGGCCCAAATGTGGCCCAGATACGGAATCCTTGTTTAGTTTTTAGGCAAATTTGGCCCAGATGCGGCATCCTCATTTCATTTTTAGGCGGATTTGGCCCAGGTCCGGCCCAGTAGAGTAAGTCGAATCTCAAAACGCGGCCCAGATCTGGTTCAAACCCGCAATACAGATATGTACAACAGGTCTAAATAGAGCACACACAAAATATCCACATAAGTTGTTGCTTAAAAACTGTTTATTCATGAGCAAAACAAATTCAAAAATGTTAAAAAGTTAAAATTGATAACAATGATAACATAACAACCTTAATAATAAAAGAAACTACAATTACCAGAGGTATGCATCATAAATACCATGATCTGCTTCTGTATGACAGTTTCAGTGTCCTTCAGTCATTTTAAGAGTCAGTCACAGCAGAGGAAAGCGACGTCCTCACTCATCTGTGATAAATCTCCAAATGCAGGACTGTCTGTGGCAGAGATTCACCTTAGCACTTTGTGGAAGATGTGAGGTTTCAAAGTCAACTTTTATTGTCAGAACTGCAATATGTACAGGACATAAACAGGATTGAAATTGCATTTCTCTCTCAGTCCCTCGGTGCAAAAGTAACCATTTAAACACTAAAACACTAAAACATTTACCGTATTTTCTGGTGTATAGGTCGCACCTGTGTATAGGTCGCAGTGTCTAATATTTATCAATAAACTGGAAAAATCCGTAAATAGGTCGCACCGGTGTATAGGTCGCACCTAGGTCGCACCTACATTTGTTAGCTGCCATTTTTGTAAGACTGTGTCTCACTTTAATTTTTGTCAATAAATTATTACAAATCAGCTTATTTCAAAATGTAAATACCACCAACATCATTAAAATTAAACTACAGACTCCTAAAAAAATGTTTGTTGGCTGCCTTTTTTGTAAAACTGTGTCTCACTTTGATATTTGTTAATAAATTATTACAAATCAGCTTATTTCAAAATGTAAATACCACCAACATCATTAAAATTAAACTACAGACTCCTAAAAAAATGTTTGTTGGCTGCCTTTTTTGTAAGACTGTGTCTCACTTTAATTTTTGTTAATAAATGACAAATCAGTTGCAGCTGAAGGTGATCTGCTCAGAGTTGCAGCTGCTGTGGAAACCAGTGCAGGATAGCTGCAGCAATTTTATTATATTTTACTAGATTTTATCACTTGTTTTATTTTATTTATTTTTTAAGCAAGCCTAATCTGCATCCACATGATTTTATCTTTGATCTTAGTCGATATTATTATTGATTTTATTTGATTTTATCACTTGTTTCATTTTGATCTTTGCTTTGTTACACTTTGTAGCACTTTGAGATTTTTATTAATGAAAAGTGCATTATAAATGGAATTCATTATTATTATTATTATTATCTGGAGGTGGAGCTGACTGTGAGCTGAAATATGCAGCATCTGGAGGTGCAGCTGATTGAAATGCACTTTGACAGTTACAGCTACACCCAAATAAATCTGTAAATAAAGCAGAATACTGGTACAGGCCTCTTTAGCGATCATAGCGGCCGAAACTGGTACTGCACTTGCACTGCCCCCTGGTGGCCGAAACTGGTACTGCACCATTTTATGCAACAGGGAAAAAGGGCCATAACTCAGCCAAAAATTGGTCTAAAAATATGAAAAAAAATCCATAAATAGGTCGCACTGGTGTATAGGTCGCAGGCCTTGAAAAAACCATAAAAAGGTGCGACCTATACACCGGAAAATACGGTAATAAACATAAGCATAAAATAGTAAAAGTGTAACACTGTCCTGACAGTTACACCAACA
>JBBPBX010045034.1:0-17748 GCA_038048925.1 Garcialebias charrua
ATATATAGTTATTCATTAAGGAATATGTTTTTGTCTGGATCTATTGTTATCTTTTATATTTGTGATAGTGGGTGTGGTATAGATTTATTATCATTAGCACAAGTATGGGTTCTTTAGGGTTTGTCACATGGAACATTAATGGAGCCGGTAGCCAACATAAAAAATATAGGATTTTTAATCAGATTAAAAGATTAAAGGCAGATGTTGTATTACTCCAAGAAATTCATAAATTGGCCTCAACTGTAGATGAGCTAAAATCTTCAGAGTTTCCTAATGTATTCTCAGCCTGTTATAATTCTAGACAAAGAGGGGTAGCAATTTTAATACATAAAAATGTTAACTTCACAGTATTAGATCAGGTTATAGACCCACACGGTAGATATATAATATTAAAGTTATCAATATTTAGACAAAATTATTGTATAGTTAGCATATATGGGCCAAATGTAGACGACGCTTCTTTTTTTCATGACTTTTTTTCCACTCTATCAAAGCACATGGATTCCTCACTGGTAATGGGAGGTGATCTCAACTTTGGTTTCAATGACAAAATAGACAGACTGAATACAGTGGGAACTCAACGCAGTTGGCAATCTATAAATATAGTTAAACAGTATATGAATGATTATGGACTCTGCGATGCATGGCGTTCTTTTCACCCTGATAGCAAAGAATATTCTTTCTTTTCACATGTGCATCACTCATATTCTCGTATAGATTATTTCATAGTAAGCAATTCATTGCTGACCAACATTTCAGACACTAAGATACACACCATTGCTGTCAGCGATCATGCACCAGTTACTCTATATTTAGATTATAAAAAAGAAACTAGAAAAAATATAAATTGGAGATTCAATACATCACTGCTTCAAGAAGAAGAATTTTTGCAATATTTTAAAATAGAATGGGCATCATATTTAGAGTTGAATGATTTGCCAGGAACATCAGCATGTACACTTTGGGAGGCTGGGAAAACAGTTATGAGAGGTAAAATAATATCCTATTCAACAAATAAAAAGAAAAAAGAAAATAAACGTATTGAGGAATTAGAGAAATCCATTAAACTATTAGAAGGTCTACAAGAAGAGGAAACACAGCAAAAACTACGCAAAGTAAAATTAGAACTAAATGAAATTATTGATAAGAAAAATAAATTCTTGATACAAAGACTTAGATTAGATAATTTTGAATACGGTAATAAATCAGGGAGCTTTTTAGCTAATCAACTTAAATTAAACAAAGAAAAAACATATATATATGGTATTAAAGATAAAGATGGAAATATAATTCATGATGAGGGAAAAGTAAACAATGTTTTTAAAGATTTCTATAAAACTCTATACACTCCACAAATAAATCCATCTAATGAGGATATTAATGAATTCTTAGAGAAAGTAACACTCCCAAAACTAGATATTAGTCAATCATCAAAACTAGACTCACCATTAACTTCAGATGAGCTCCATGAAGCAATTAAAAGCATGCCTAATAAGAAATCGCCAGGTCCTGATGGATATCCAGTAGAATACTATAAAAAGTTCTGGGATATACTGGAACCGATATTTTATAGAGTGCTACTTGAGTCAGAAGAAAATGGCAGGCTACCAACACATATGAATTCAGCCAACATTAGTCTCTTATTAAAGCCAGGCAAAGACCCAGTATTACCTACGAGTTATCGTCCAATCTCTCTTATTAATGTTGATGTTAAAATAATTTGTAAAGTCTTATCTAAAAGACTAGAGAAGATAACTCCTGTTATTATACATCCAGACCAAACCGGATTCATAAAAGGAAGACACTCAGACACAAATACACGAAGATTATATAATGTAATAGAGTATTCGTATTTTAAAAATATTGAAACAGCTATTTTTTCTTTAGATGCTGAAAAAGCATTCGATAGAGTAAATTGGAATTTCTTATTTGCTACCTTAAATAAATTTGGATTTGGGGATTACTTCATTAACTGGTTAAAAATATTATATAGTTCACCAACAGCGTGTGTCAGGACAAATAATCAATTATCTTCAAGCTTCTGTTTACAGAGGGGCACCAGGCAAGGTTGTCCACTTTCACCAGCATTATTTGCTATTTTTATTGAACCGTTAGCAGCAGCAATAAGGCAAAGTGTTGATATTAAAGGCATAAAGGGTAGAAACATAGAACATAAAATGAGTCTTTATGCTGACGATGTTTTGCTTTTTCTTGAGAACTCAGGAAACTCAATATCCAATGTTATCAAGTTAATAAACTCATTTTCAAAAGTTTCTGATTATTCTATAAACTGGACAAAATCTACAGTGCTTCCGATAAATTGTGTGTTTAATAATTCTCTTAATGAAAGACTACAATCAGGTAATATTAAATATTTAGGTGTTAATATCTCTCCTAAATTGGAGGATTTAATAAAATTAAATCATATCCCACTATTAAAGAAAATTGAAGACGATCTTACTAGATGGAGATCTCTACCCATATCACTTATGGGAAGAGTTGCCTCAGTAAAAATGATGGTGCTGCCGAGAATAAATTATTTATTCTCAATGATTCCAAATAAACCTTCAAATGAATGGTTTAAGTCCCTGGACTCTTCTATATCTAAATTCCTTTGGAACAATAAAACTCCGCGTATTAGTTTAAAAACATTACAAAAATCTAAAGATACCGGAGGATTAGAACTTCCAAACTTTTATTACTACTATTTAGCAAACAGGTTACAATATATATCAAAGTGGTTAAAACCGAATGCACTAGATGAAACTTGGATAGATATAGAACAAACTTTATGTAATAATATTAGGATTTCAGATCTACCATTTATCAGTACAGATTTAAAAAGACATGTCTGCTTTAAGAGCATCAATATTAGCTCATCTCTGACAGCATGGTGGGAGTATCTGAAAATGACAAAGTCTTCACTACTCCCATGTAGACATACACCTCTCTGGAACAATCCTGACATTCAACAAGAAAATAATATGTTAAATTTCCCAGGTTGGAGAATGAAAGGTATTGAATGTCTGGAACACATATTTGAGGGTATAGACTTTATTCCATTTAATAAATTAATAATACAATATGACATTGATAATAAATATTTCCTACAATACCAACAAATTAAGTCAATTGTAAAAAAGAAATTTAAGCTTAATAAAACATTGTTGGAAACACCAACATGTGTGTTAGAGTTTATTAATTTTCAACCACCCAAATTATTATCTAAAATATACAAAAAATTGTCTAGGATCGATGACTCGATAGCACTACCTGTTGAAAAATGGGAGTCAGATTTATCAATCAACTTTGAACAAAAAATTTGGTCTCAAGTATGTTCAAATACTTTTAAATTGACTAGAATCTCCAATTTACAATTAATACAATATAAGGTTCTCTATAGAGTACATTATACAGGGGAGCGAATGTTTAAGATGGGCTTTATACCATCTAACAAGTGCTCACAGTGCATAAGTAATACACCTGATGATTATATTCACGCGCTCTGGTTCTGTCCATCCGTTCAGAGGTTCTGGGTACAGGTATGTGAAGACTTGTCTAAATGTTTGAAAATTAATATCCCACTCTCTCCATCTGTTTGCTTATTGGGTATCTTTGAAGATGTTATACTAGAAAAAAATACATCCTATATGCTTTTCACTGCCTTATGCATCGCAAAGAAAACCATACTCGTAAATTGGAAAAATAAAAATAATCTTAGCGTTAATCAGTATAAAAATCTTCTGTTAGATCATATTAGTCTTGAAACAGCATCTGCCGACACATTGGATCAACCTATTTGGCATTCTTTGATCGGCTCCGTTACGTAGTGAGGGTGGGGGGTCTGGGATGTGGCCTTGTGGGGCATTGGGACTGGAGGGGGGGGAGGTTGGGGTTTGGGGCGCCGGGGGGTTAGGGCTGCTTGGGCGGGGAGGACCTCGTCTTCGACCTGGGGAGGACCGGGGGGGGTTCTGGGGGACATCTACTGGGGGCGGCATGCGGGCCCTCGGGTGGTCGGTGGCGGCGGTCATGGGTCGCCGGTCGGTGACCCGGCTGTGCTGGGGTGGTTTCGGGGTGGGTGCCGGGGGCTTGGGACTCTGGGGGCGCGTCGTCCCCGGGCTTGGGCCTGGTGGGGGTCGGGGGTCTTGGGCTCTGGCGGGCGGGTCGCCGGGCTATGGGCTGGCTGGCGCTCTGGTGCCCAGCTCTGGCCGGGGGCTCTCGGCTCGCTGGTGGGTTGGGGTTCATATGCTGGGGGGTGGGTGTCTGGGGGCGTGACTGGTGGCCAATGGGAGGGAGCGGGCAAACCCAGCCTGGGTGTCTAATGTGTTATGTGTTTTGAAAGTTGTTAATATGAAGGGTGGGTATAGTATTTCTTCTGGGGTGGGGATTAGGTGGATGTCCTGGATGATGGTCTTGGACATACTTGGCCAGTGTGCGGGCCCCGGTTGGGGCCTGTTCTTGGTGCTTCCTGGCTCTGTCGACGGTTGGGCGGGCGCTCTTGGCCGTGTCGTCCATGTGGGATTTTGTGTCCTCTTGGACGGCGGGCTGACTGCGGTTCGCAGGGGTCGTGGCGGCCCTGGCGGGTGTGGGCTGTTGGTTCTGCTGTTGGCGGCCCTCGGGGCCGTGTCCCTCTCTGGTCTTGGCTCAATGTCCTGGCGGTCGGAGAGGTGTTTCCTTTACCTCGCTCCTTGGGTGGACCTTGGCGAGCTGGGGGGTAAGCAGGGTCAGCGGGGGAGCTGACTCGCTGTGGGAGCACTGTTCCTGCAGTTATTTTTCTCCCCATCCCTCAACACGCACCTCCGCCCTCTTCATCTTAAATTAATACATGTAGGGAATTTGGGTCTCGGGTGTGCTGCAATGGTTTTACATCTCTGTTGTTAAGAGCACCTGGGACTCAATTTTATATACACTTTAGACATTCATTCATAAACATCTTCATAAAAGTCACATATAGGGAATGGAGTGAGCACTATGGCTATGGGTGGCGGGATGACATCAATCTCGCCCCCATGCCTATGCTCACTCAACATTATGCATCTAGACAATTAGGGCCTGGGTTAGAGTTGGAGTGGAGGGGAAACTGGTATAATGCCAGCCTTTGCTCCTTCTCTTTCCTTTTTAAATACACTTTACAACAACACTCACCAACAGTACATTTGGGGACGGGGGTGTGTGTGTCGGGGTCTTGATTTGTTAATTTCAATTTTATTTATTATGTATTTATTTATATATTATTTATTTATTTTTCTCTTACCCCCCTGGTTGCCTTGCGGACATTCTGGGGGTGGGCCGTCAGGGGTTGTGCTGGGGTGTGGGGGGGTTCGGGGCCTGCGGGTTCGCCGTGGGCGGGGCTGGCAGTGCGCTCCCTCTGGGGCTGCTTGGGCTCGGGTGTCCTGTCCTGTCCTGTCGGCAGGGCGCGGGGTGTGCCGGATCTTGGACGTCTGCTGCTCTCCACCCCAGAATGAATGGGTCTACCTCCTGGGTTTGGATGTGGGCTGCCCCATGTAGGGAGCAGGTACATGTCTTGGACCTAGGGGGTATAGAGTGTGCATCGGGATTATGAATGGAGCGTGTCGTTATTGTTTGTCTTTCTGTGACTGAGGGTGAGGATGAGGGTGGGTCTGAATGAGTGTGTCTGTGTATGAATGTTTAAGTGTCAGGCTGGGACTTGGACTACCCCCTCTCTGATACTTCTGAGGCTACCCAGTGTCGCGCTCCTGCCACGTGGCCCCCTGGTGGGTGTTCCTCTGCCTGCGGGCGTGCTTGGGGCCCTCACTATCTGGGGCTGGGCGCTTGGGCGTTTGTCAGCTCGGCCTGGTGGCTGCCTGGTGGGGCTCGGGTCCTCTGGTCCTGTCGGGTCTGGACCTGAGGGATGGGCGTCCCCGGTGCCCGAGCCTCGGTGACCGGCCCTGGGGCTACGTCGGTGCAGCGGGCTCCGGCGGGGGCCTGTGTATTGTCGCTGTTGACCCCGGGGGGTCATTGTGTGTGGTCCCTGGTGGGGTTCGTCCGGTTCTTCCACTTGGTCGGATCTGGGGAGTGGACGAGTGGCTCGTCCTGTTCGGGTGGTCCTGGGGACTCTGGGCTCGGGGTCCTTCCTGGGGTCTTGGGCTTTGATCGCCCCTTCGTCTGTCTCGGGCTTTGGGGGGACGGGTCTCTGATGCTTCACAGTCGCTACTAAATGTTCTATTGGAGGAACCTCATTCACTTATGCATGCTCACAACCACACACAAATGGATGCAGGGATGTATAGTAGATGTATGTAGATGGGTATATAAATGAATATAAATATATATGTATGTATATTGTATATATATTTGTAGGTATGGGTATGTGTATTTATAGAAATATTTGCAAGGTCATGAATATTATCAGTCTTTATGCTTGTATGTTTCGTTGTTGTGTTCTGTCATGTGCTTTGCAGGATTGTGGACGGAGGTTTGGTGTGTTTGCCTTGTGCTCTTTCTGTGGACAATTGTTGTTTTGTTGTTTTGTTTTGTTGTCTCACTTTCTCTTTTCTTTCTTTCTCTCTATAAAAAAAAAAAAATACATATTGGAGTGAGAGGATGGCTATAAGGTGTGAAGGGAGGCCATCTATAAATGGAAAAAAAAAAAAAAATAATATAAAATACTGTACTGTATATCAGCAGTAGTGTAGATATAAAAAGTCTAGATGTAAACAGTAGTAATAAATGTAAACAGTAGTAATAAATGTAAACAGTAGTAATAAATGTCAACAGTAAATGTAAACAGTAGTATGACTATAGGCAGTAATGTAATACAAACATTAGTGCAAATATGAGAAGTAGTGCAAACTGAATGAGCACATGACCGAGAGTTTAGTGAATGACCCGTATTGATGACACAGAGTCCAGTGTTAAAAAACTTTGTGTTGTGAGGTAATGTGTGAAAGTTTTTTGTAATTAAGGCAGTACAAGTGGGAGGGAGGGCAGAGCTGGCAGAGTGTTAAGCATCCTGACTGCCTGATGAACAGAGCTGTCTCTCAGTCTGCTGGTTCGAGCCTGGAGACTCCTCAGTCTCCTCCCCGATGGCAACAGGCTGAAGCAGCTGTGTAGTGGGTGTGTGGGATCACCTGCCATGCAGAGGGCTTTCCGAGTGAGGCGGTTGCTGTGTAAGTCCTGTAGTGAGGGCAAGGAGGTGCCGACAATCTTCTCAGCTGCTCTCACTATACGCTGGAGGCTCTTTCGGCAGGATGCAGTACATGCACCAAACCACACCGTGATGCAGCTGGTCAGGACACTTTCTATGGCACCTCTGTAGAAGGTGCACATGATGGGGGTTGGAGCTCCAGCTCCATTTCAAATTGTCATAATTGTTGAAAAACAAACACAGAACAAAACAATACACAGCAAGCTCAGTAAATTAGTATTTTACATTACAGTATTTTTAGGCCTATAAGTCATAGTTTTATTTTTGCACAATTTGCATGCCCTGCAACTTATAGGCTGAAGTGGATTTTTTTCCCATATTTATAAATAAACACATTGACCGGTGTCAGAGCTTGGTCCGCATTGCCAGCAGTAAGTCAGGCTCGTTTCCGGTGAGAGTTGGACTCCGCCAAGGTTGCCCTTTGTCACAGATTCTGTTCATAACTTTTATGGACAGAATTTCTAGGCGCAGCCAAGGTGTTGAGAGTATCCGAATTGGTGGCCTTAGAATCGCATCAATGTTTTTTGCAGATGATGTGGTCCTATTGGCTTCATCAGGTCGTGATCTAGGGCTTTCACTGGAGCGGTTTGCAGCTGAATGTGACACGGTCGGGATGAGGATCAGTTCCTCCAAGTCCGAGGCCATGGTCTTGAGCCGGAAAAGGGCAGCGTGCCCTCTCCGGGTCGGGGAGGAGGTCCTGCCCCAAGTGGAGGAGTTTAAGTATCTCGGGGTCTTGTTCACGAATGAGGGAAAACTGGAGCGTGAGATCGATAGGCGGATAGGTGCAGCGTCCGCAGTGAAGCGGGCGCTGTACCGGTCTGTCGTGGTGAAGAGAGAGCTGAGTCAAAAGGCAAAGCTCTCAATTTACCGATCGATCTACGTTCCCACCCTCATCTATGGTCATGAGCTTTGGGTTGTGACCGAAAGAACAAGATCTCGGATACAAGCGGCTGAAATGAGTTTTCTCCGCAGGGTGGCTGGACTCTCCCTTAGAGATAGGGTGAGAAGCTCAGTCATCCGGGAGGGACTCGGAGTAGAGCCGCTGCTTCTCCACATCGAGAGGAGCCAGTTGAGGTGGCTCGGGCATCTGGTTAGGATGCCTCCTGGACGCCTCCCTGGTGAGGTGTAATGCACCTCATTAACCGCTGGTTAATGAGGTGCATTAACCATTGAATGCGTTGAGTGCGTTGAACCATTGAATGCGTTGAGGTGTAATGCACCTCAACGCATTCAAAACAAACGACGCTCAGATCAGCGGATGGAAACAGAGAGGCCTGATGGTGGACACCGGAGCGACCTCACACATCATCACTGATGTTAACAGGTTCAAACGCTGGGATGACACGTTTGAACCAGAACAACACTTCATCGAACTCGCTGACGGGACGAGGACGAACGGTGTGGCGGTGAAGAGAGGTGACGCGGAGGTCTGGCTGCGGGACACACAAGGACGAAGGATGAAGGTGGAGATCAAACGGGCGTTATACGTCCCAACGTACCCACAAGACATCTTTTCTGTGAAGGCGGCGACGTCCAGGGGAGCCTCAGTCAACTTCAACCAAGAATGCAGTCAACTCATCGCCAAGGACGGTACAAGGTTTGACATCAGTGTCTATGATAGACTTTATTATCTAGACATATTTGACAATGGCAATAAAAATGAAGAAAATTATGAGGATGAACAAAGTAATGTGATTTCAGGTTGTTATGACATTCAGGAGTGGCACAAAATATTAGGCCACTGTAATTTTCAAGACCTGCTAAAATTAGAAAACGTGGTAAAAGGCATGAAAATTAAAGGGAAGGGTGATAAAACGAACCTAGACTGTGAAACTTGCATCTTGGGTAAATTCTGTCAATACAGAAACAGACAAGCTGATGCAAAAGCAGAAAACGCTCTTGAATTAGTTCATACTGATTTAGCTGGTCCAATTGAGCCTGCTGCAAAAGATGGATTCAGGTACACAATAGCATTTACAGATGACTATTCTGGTACAATATTTGTTTATTTTCTTAAAGCTAAGAGTGACACAGCTAGAGCTACCGAAAAGTTTATTGCAGATGTTGCCCCATATGGTAAAATAAAATGCATTAGATCCGATAATGGTACAGAGTTCACATCAAAAGACTTTCAGTCTTTAATGAGTACTAATTCTATCAGACATGAGACATCTGCACCTTATTCACCGCATCAGAATGGCACAGCTGAAAGAAGCTGGAGAACATTGTTTGAAATGGCAAGATGTATGTTGATAGAAAGTAATCTACCTAAAGAGTTGTGGACTTATGCTGTAATGGCTTCTGCAGTAATTAGAAACAGGTGTTTCAACAACCGATTGAAACAGACTCCATATTACCTGCTGACAGGAAAGGTGCCTGACCTTTCTAAAATGAAAGAATTTGGGTGTGTGTGCTATACATATAGACAAATTAAGAAAAAGCTGGATCCGAGGTGTGATAAAGGTATCTTTGTGGGTTATGATAAATACAGCCCTGCATATTTAGTCTATTACCCAAACACAGGAAAAATCTGCAAACATCGACTGGTTAAATTTGTAGCTCAAACTATGAATGAATGGCAAACTCAGACTATGAATGAAAGGCAAACTCAGGACGATCCTGACATGTTTGATGATGTTTTTAGATATAGAAGAACTATCCCTGGTAAGTCAGAATTAAGAGCAGAACACCAGGTGTCACAGGGAGCACATGGGAGTTCTACTGAGCCTGCAGTGAGTGTAGAGAGCACAAGTGTTAGACAGGAAACACAAGAGGTCTCATCTGAACCTATTTCAGAAGAAGAAAGCACAAGTGATGAACAAAATGCAAATGAACCTGGTCTACGACGTTCTGAAAGAGAAAGAAAAGCACCAGCATATCTAAAAGATTATGAATGTATGGCTGGGAGTGCTGATGATGAAGAGATAAATGTTGACTATTGCTATCGTTCAGTGTTTAGTACACCACAAAATTACAGAGAAGCAATAAATTCACCTAAAGCTGAAAAATGGATAGAAGCAATGAAAGAAGAGATGGAATCCTTAACAGAGAACAAAACCTTTACACTGACCAGACTGCCGGAGAATAAAAATGCAGTGGGGGGTAGATGGGTCTTCACGATTAAGAATAACATAGATGGAACTGAAACCTATAAGGCCAGATATGTAGCGAAAGGTTACAGTCAAGTAGCTGGTATAGATTATAAAGAAACATTCGCACCAACAGCAAGTATGACGTCTGTACGCAGCTTAATGCAAATGGCAGCTCAGTACAATCTAAAGTTACATCAAATGGATGTTAAGACGGCCTATTTACATGCTCCTATTGACTGTGAGGTATACGTGGAGCAGCCTGAGGGTTTTGAAGTCAACACAGATGAAAAACTAGTGTGTAAATTAAACAAATCATTGTATGGTTTAAAACAATCAGGACGCAACTGGTATAAAATGCTCCATGACTATTTGGATGAAAATGGTTTCATACAGAATCCTGCTGATCACTGTGTTTATACAAGACAAAACTTAAATGAGAGAATAATTGTTATTTTTTGGGTTGATGACCTCATCATAGCAGCAAATGATGATCTTTTGATAAACAGAGTAAAAGAAATGCTGAAAACAAGGTTCAAAATGAAAGATATGGGGACACTTAAATATTTCTTGGGCATTGACTTTACACAGAAAGATGGTGAAGTAAAAATGAACCAAAAGATGTACATACAGAAAATTCTTGAAAGATTTGGTATGTCTGAATGTAGCACGAGGTGCACCCCATGTGAACAGAAGTTAAACTTTGAGTGTGAGAGTAAACTTGTTGATCCGAGACATTATCGTGAGCTTGTGGGTAGTTTGATTTATGTTATGACAGCTCCCTTACAGTTTGATCTTTAACAGAAGCTCTGATAGTTTTGGGTTCAGATTTTTCGCGTAGCTGCCTGACTTGTTTAACACCTAAACATGAGTGTGACTTACAGTCAATTTTGTGAACAGGCCAATGCATTTTCTGACATGTTTTTGAGCAATAAAGAGCAGTTTTACAACTCCAGCAGCGTTTTAATTCCCTCTTCACTTTCTTTTTTCCACAGTTTACACAAAAATGGGACTTGTAGTTAACTCTGGTTGCCCCACGCCCCACGGAGGCAACCCGACTTAGTTTAAAGGTCCCCTATATGTTGAAGGAGCTGCTCTGTCTGCTCTACATCCTGCCCTGAAGTGCTCAGTACTTCCACATCTGAAGCAATGCTGACAATGTTCCTCATTGGCTTGGGTACAAGCAAAGCATCTGGGTTGTTGGCGTGGTCTTTGGTAATATTGTTGTGGAGCAAACCTTTGTTGAAATTGTGCAGTCCCTCTCATCTGTCCTGGACCATACAGGGGCCTGTACTCCTGCAGCAATTCTGGGTGCTGTTGAGGATAAACTGGCATCATGGGTGACATGAATCTGAAGGACTGTTCTGTAGGTGAGAACACTGGACTTGCGGCAAACACTTGTTCTGAACTTTGTGGGGGTTGCTTTGGCTGTGTATTAGTGTTTTTTTGGATTGTTTCCCTGATTTGGAACACTTCAGCTCTCAGATCCTTTAACAACACCATGTCAGAGCGCATTTCTTTGATCTCAGATAACACATCAGGGGACATCTGAGATCGGCTTTGCTGGGTTGGAGTTTTTGTTTCTCTGGCTGGCTCACCAGACTGGACAGTACTGACACTGGTTGCCCTTTGTGGGACAGCGTGCTTCTTTTTGTCCTGCCTCTCCTTTTCATTTGTACAAGCAATATTCACTTTCTCCAGCAGCAGTTCATCGGGTGCGCCAGGCTTTGTGAGGTAAGGCTGTAGATCACTCTTGATGTTGTCATTCTGTAAACCTGTCAAGATGGTATGCATAAACAGATTCTGGACAAGAGCAGGTTCATATTTTAAAGCTGACTCTGCTTCCTGAGAGGCAAACAGAATTTTCTGCCTCAGGTCCATAGCCCTGATTAAGAAATTCTGAGGAGACTCTTTGCTGCCCTGAACCTCAGAGGTTAGCTGCTTGTATAAATCTGTGGCACCTCTCTCCTGGTAATGAGACCTTAAGATTCTACGCAGAGCAGGTAAGGTAAGGGTCTCTTTTCCCTCCAAATAGCTCCGTAATTGTAGGCCGGGTGTTATAGCACGGATCACAGCATCAATAATATCTGTCTCTGAATAGCCTTTGGTAAGCCCACTTTCAATCTGTCTTGCCAGGCTAGAGAATGTCAACCGATCCTTCTGGCCTGGCTCTCCTATCTGTCCAAGAATCTTGAAATCTTTGCGCCACATTGGATTTTCTGAAAATGTTGGAGTCACATTTATCTGTGAAACCTGTGGGCAAGAGAACGTTTTTCTGTCCATTACACCCCGGGCCTCTTTTTCTTTCTGTTGTAGCGACAATCTGAGTGCTTCTATTTCTTTTTGAAGCCTTTCCTGGTCATCAGATTGATTTTCTACTCTGGGTGACTCTTTAATGGACTTTACTTTATTTATTGTGTCCCAGATGCTGAGATATTCTGACATGCCTTCATCTTCAAGGCTAGCCAGTTGCTCCCGCTCAAGATATTTGATGACATATGAAATTAGATGACTGCGTGTTTTACTAGTCAAAAGTTCTCCTCCAGGTGCTGAGTGCTGCAGTGTGATGCATACTTCGATCAGCTGTTCAAATGTCAAGTTATACAATGCTCCTTTTATCTCCAGCTGAAGATTTTCCAGTTCCGACTCCATTTTTATATTTTGGAATTTCAGAAACAATAGAATGGGGTCCAACCGCCTTCAGTTGATTGGTGTTGATCTCTAGTGGTCAGTGCACACTTCAGGATACAAACTGTCAACTGCTGGTTGAAGACCTCCACGTTGTTTTCTGCAAACTTGGGTTGTTTTGGGATGCTCAGCAGGAGGGTTCCACAGGAATCTTGGGAATGGTCCTCTCGCCAAACGATCCCAGCGATGCCTCCAAATGTTGGCCCTTATAAAAAAGGACAATTATAAGAAAAGAGATGACTAGTTGAAACCAGTGCGTCTTTACTTACTCTTGTATTAAATGTAAAGAGCCGAACGTCAAAAGCAAAACACAGAAATATTTCCTTTACAACTCTTAACACCACATTTCTTTAGAGAAAATCAAGTATTTCACATTACAGTTACTCAACAATATCTAAACATTTTACTTTGAATTAATGTTGTTACCTTACTGTCAAAAGTAAACTAATAAAGAGAAAAATAGGAATATCAAAATGATGAAGAACAGTACATTACTTGTACTTCATAAAAATTACAATTATAAATATTTCCTTATACAACTCTTAACCTTTCTAAATACAAGTAAACACCACATTTCTTTTAGAGAAAATCAAGTATTTCACATTACAGTTACTCAACAATATCTAAACATTTTACTTTGAATTAATGTTGTTACCTTACTGTCAGAAGTAAATTAATAAAGAGAAAAATAGGAATATCAAAATGATGAAGAACAGTACATTACTTGTACTTCATAAAAATTACAATTATCCTCATTTAAGCTAATCAACCAACTGCCGAACAGAAGAGGTTGCTAACGGCTTATTAACGTTAGCAACAGAGCTAAGTAGCTAGCCAAACACTCTTCACACATTACATTAAAACAAGATAACTAATATGTGACACAAAACTAACTAAACATATACAAACTCACACATACAGGGCTAGCATTCACTCATATCATTTTCCTGAAAGTTTAATCTAACTTCTTACCTTATAAAAAAGGACAATTATAAGAAAAGAGATGACTAGTTGAAACCAGTGCGTCTTTACTTACTGTTGTATTAAATGTAAAGAGCGCACGAGTCCCCCTAGTGGACTCTTTTGACTATTGCGCCAACGCACCATTCTTTCAAAGGCCCCACTACATTCCATGCACACACCAAATCAAGCTAAATTAATGCAGATAATCAAACAATTGGATCTAATATGAACACGGTCAAATGAATATCATACCCTGTAACATATACTCTCCCAAAAACCCATGTCCACTAAAATATCTGTCAGACAAATTAGAAAGATTTCCAAGTCAGAAAGCTGTTCACCTTTGTTTCAAGAGATGAGGATAGTGATCCCACCGGTTCTTCTCCTACAGTTTGGTTAGGGTGAGCAGAAACTTGTGGAGAAGACACCAAACGAGTGATTAAGATTCATTTAATATTAACTTCAAGTACTTCATTTAATATTAACTTCAAGTTAGAATTCTATACAGTAACACTGCGTAAAGAGCTATGGTAAAGCTAGCTAAGTTGTTTGGCTATACTATTTTAAGCAAGGTCCTACTGATTGCCAACAATATTACTCTACAGTCATCTACACATAGTCCTCAGAATGCAGTCCCCTGACAGGAATAACCATTGCTGGGACTGTGTCTTGTCTCCCAAAAACCCATGTCCACTAAAATACCTGTCCGACAAATTAAAAAGATTTCCAAGTCAGAAAGCTGTTCACCTATGGTTCAAGAGATGAGGATAATGATCCCATCAGTTCTTCTCCTACAGTTTGGTCAGGGTGAGCAGAAATTGGTGGAGAAGAAACCAAATGAGTCATTAAGATTAATTTAATATTAACTTCAAGTTAGAACACTATGCAGTAACACTGTGTAAAGCAGGGGTGGGCAATTATTTTTTCCATGGGGCCGCATGAGAAATAGAAAATATTGTGGGGGGCCGGGCCAAATGACATAATTCAATACTGCATAATATTAATAGTATTTCTTTATTAAAAACAGTAAATATCAATGTTTAGACAAACTGGTAAAAGTTTTAGTTATGATTAATCAACAAAATAAGAGGTTTCTTTACAAAAAGTCATTTACTCAATGAAATTTCCCAGTACAATGGTACACTGGATATTTTACCATTTGTGACTGATTTTATTAGTGATCATTTTCAGCCATAATCACCAAAAGCACATTTTGAGTTTCATGTTCTGTTGGAAAGAGGTTCTTATCTTTCTAAAGACATCACAATATTGCCTTTGTACTTCAAATATTACGAAACATCGTATAATAGTGATTGTCACTGAACTGTGATTTGAGTCCCTGTTCACTGGTTGGTGCCTTTACATATGAAGTCTAACCACCTCATTTGATGTTTCTCAGTTCTTTTTTCTTGTTCGGTGAGAGAAATCTGGTCTCTGTTGGACTTTAACGAGAGCATTAAAGTCAGGTTGAATGTCTGAGGTGGAGATGAGAAGCAAAGCTGGCAGATGATCATCAGTGATCATCAGTGAAAGATGATCTACACCTGGATTTGTTAAACTTCATCACTGTTTGTTCACATGTTATTAGAGCCAAAAAGAACCAACATCTTCTGAGCATGTCTCCTCGTGTTTGGAAAGTTCTCCTCCTTGAGAGAACAGTAGAAATCCAGCATTGATTTGGACTTAAAATGCTCTGCCAGTCCCACATCAGACTGCAGGTCCATGAGTTCCAGCTGAACATCACTGGGTGCATCATCAGCACTGCAGATGAAAGGAGAGGAAATCATCTGCATTTTATCCTCAATTGTTCTGAGATCTTCAAATCATCTTGAACACTCACCATGCAGTGCATCAAACACGGAGTACCACCTGCGGAGGTGATCAGCTGATGGTGTGAATTCTTTCAGGGTTTGCAGTGATAGTCTCATGAAAGCCTTCAGCAGGCTGTGCAGTTCATGAACAGAGAGGCCCTTGCCTTGCAGTTTGGTGTTCAGTTCAGTCATCAGTGCAGTCACATCAACAGCAAATGAAAAACCTGCCATCTAGTCTTCTTCTGAGAGCTCTGGGATGTCTTGGTTCTTCTTCTCACAGAACTCTTGGACCTCTGCTTCCAGGTCCCAAACTCACTCACTTTGCCGAGGCTGAGCCATGTGGCAGCTGACGACACTGCTCAGTCTCATGCTCCTCTAAAGGTGCACCAACCTGCCTGTGATCCAGCGCTCGTGCCCTGATGAACTTTACTAATTTAGTTACATCAGTAACATGGGTCATTTTTAGCACGGCCTTGCACAACACATGCTGGCGTGTAATAAAATGCACAAATACCCATTTCTGATATGCGCTGATATCAGTCACTTCATTTTGCACACGTTTCAAAAGTTTGACATTTTTCCCTGTAAGATTTGGACAACCGTCGAATGTGACACCTGCCAGTCTGTCCCGTTTCAGTCCCAGCATATCCATTTACCACTGAACAGATCGTTTCCTGCCGTTGTCCCTTTCATTGCAGCCAGCTCCTCCATCATGTTGAAGTCCGTTATTCCACAGACAAACACGAGTAACTGGGCTGAGTCTCAGACATCACGACTCTTGTTCAAAACCAAGGAGAAAAAGTCCAAACCTGCCACTTCACGTTGCAGCTGAAGCTCCAGATTCCCCACAATGTCCTCAGTCCTTCTCATCATGCTTCTCCTGCACAACAGGACTTGCTCAAATGCTTTTTTTTTTTTCAGGGCACATTAGCGCTGCAGAGTCCACCACCCTGAGAATGGCTCACTGTTTCTAGCCATTTTGTGGGATATGACAAAGTTAATTCTCGGTTGCTGCACCCCTGGATGTGTGAAGCACGGTCAAACTGCCCTGCTGCATTTGTAGCTTAGCAAAGCTTCAGATGTCTGCGCCCTTTCAGCATCAGTCAAGTTTTTGTATTTCTCTGCGTGTTTTCTCTCATAAATGTGACTCAAACTGTAATCCTCAAACACAGCCATCTGCTTTCCACAAACTAAACACACAGCTCTACCCCAACTTCAGTAAATTAATATTTAGCCATCCATCTTTTGATGAAATCCTCCCACTCAGCATCTACTGTTTTTAAAGCATGAGTGGACATTTTTGAGGGCTAACGTTGTCTTGTGACTTGCTCGTGACAACAATTCAATCATGCATATTGCGCATGTCTTGATTTACACATTGCATCATTTTGTACGTGAATAAAAAAAAAAATCAAAATTAAAGCAATGCAGTCCACAAATGAGGTAAAATTAGAAACTATGTTTTTGTTGTAACTCCCATTACGGGGGCCGGTCAAAGTCAACCAAAGGGCCGCATGTGGCCCTGGGGCCGTACAATGCCCAGGTCTGGTGTAAAGAGTTATGGTAAAGCTAGACAAGTTGTTTGGCAATACTATTTTAAGAAAGGTCCTACTAATTGCCAACAATATTACTCTACAGTCATCTACACACAGACCTCAGAATGCAGTCCCCTGACAGGAATAACCATTGCTTGGACTGTGTCCACTCTCCCAAAAACCCATGTCCACTAAAATATCTGTCAGACAAATTAGAAAGATTTCCAAGTCAGAAAGCTGTTCACCTGTGGTTCAAGAGATGAGGATAGTGATCCCATCGGTTCTTCTCCTACAGTTTGGTCAGGGTGAGCAGAAATCGGTGGAGAAGAAACCAAATGAGGCATTAAGATTAATTTAATATTAACTTCAAGTAATTCATTTAATATTAACTTCAAGTTAGAATTCTATACAGTAACACTGCGTAAAGAGCTATGGTAAAGCTAGCTAAGTTGTTTGGCTATACTATTTTAAGCAAGGTCCTACTGATTGCCAAC